>JANUWF010003139.1:0-41450 GCA_026120185.1 Voacanga thouarsii
TTATCTATTTTATTAGATTTTTTAATATTAAAAATACGGTTAATATTATCATTATTACTCCCACTTTATTTTCTCTCTCCCAATCCCTCCAATTGGGAGGGAAGGAAATGTCGATGTGGAGGGGAGTATACCTCCTCTTGGTTTACTTCTCCTCTATATCTACATCTAACTAAACGAGATAAATGTCTCCTTTACTTCTACATTTACTTTTCCTCCTCATTTACTTTCACGAAACAGTCAACCAATCCAAGCCTAAGGGCAGACGATTCTAATATGTATCCTTCTGGACGAACTGTATCCTTTAAAATTTGCAGTCTAAGAACAATGTCATCTATAGAGGTGAAAATTTGTTTTTCTGAAATTTTTAAAAGTTACAAAATGACTTCTCTTCTATTCTAATATTTTACACAACTATCCAACTTTCTTCCCTTTTCAATTATTTATATTGGTATCGTTGAATAAGAAAGTACAAAACTTTTAAAATCCACTGAATATATTTCCTTCATCCCAAATTATCTTATCTATTTTTAACTGAATTTTTGTCCTAAATTATCTGTCGTTTTGGAAAATTATGATTTAATATTTTAAATTTACCATAATTTAATAGTACACTATTTTTCGAACATATTAAATAAATTTATTTTCCAACAAGCTAATCTCATTTAGATAACATAAGAGAGAAGCAATTTGGAATATATCAAAACTTTAGAATTTGAGTACTTTTAATAAAAAAGAGAGAATAAATTAAATTTTATAGGTAAAAATGGAAAAAATGTTAAATTGACCCCAAAAAAAAAACGGTTTGTTTTGATACCCGTGTAATTATTTAAATGAGACAGATAATTTGGGACGCACTAAGTTTTTATTGATTTTGGCCCTAATTTGTTAATATGGTTCTTGAAAATTGATGAAATTATCGCAAATCTGAGAAGACCAAGAACAACTGGATTTGCACGGTATGTAGATCTTCTCAAACCTTTGTCTAATTGGATTTGGATTGACATCGGGAAAGAGGAAGAATTTTGGCAACCAATTCCCAATAAAATATACTATTTCCGTTTAAAAATACTTGGTCATGAATTTTTTTTTGTTTCAAAATACTTCTCCATGTACATATTTCTAAAACTAATAATTAGTTTTTTTTATTTTATCCATCATTTATTTTAAGTCAACAGCACAACTTTCCAAAATTCTTCTTTCTTCTTACTTCTTGAGATTTTCACCAACGAATAACTATAATATTTTTAATATTGGTAGAATAGAAACTTTATTTAAATTGTAGTATTGTTTTTAACACCTTAATCTTTGTGCAAATGATTTCATGAACAAGTATTTGAAATGAATGAGATTTCATTATGAAACATGCACACATTGTATGATTCAAAGCTAGTAAAAACTTAGACAAATATAAAAATGAAATAGGGATTGAAACTCATGTTAAGCAAAATAGAAAATTACAGATTCCATTGATCATATAGCCAATAGATACAATCCATACTACATTATTCAAAGCGTAGAAAATAGAAAACAAGGACATGGGGCCTAGCCGTACAACTTTATTTTAGTGAGTACCCTCCAGCAAAACAGCTTTCAAAGACATACGCCGCTGGAGCTACCAGGCACAACTACACGGCATGTGTAATTCTTACAGCACTTCCGCTTAGAATGGATGCCCCATGGTCTGTAATGCTTGATTATGGGTAACGAGATGAGTATGAACATCATAACTCATAAAATGAGTTTTTTATTATATTTTAATATGTTTAGAAAATAGAATACTATAAAATAGGATAAATTTGGAATATTAAATCTTAATTTCCTAAAATGGCAGATAATTTGGATCAAAGATTAAGTTAGAAAAGTGGACTGATAATTTGAGACATGAGAGTACTTATGTCAGCACACACTACTCTTAAATAAAGAAAAATAATCATATTCCAAAGTTTTATGTGTTGTAAACATATTTACTTTATATTCATTTTCTACTACAAGTGCACAATACAAAATTTATTTAAAAAAATTGGAAGCAGGTGCTACTCTTTATCTTTAATTCCATCATCGATTTTCTTAATAACGATTCATTGTACCAATTATCGAACTTCACAACTTTTTTTTTTAATAAACATATTTTCTATTCAGATAAACCGTGTGCAAATACCAATCTTCCAGGCAATGTGAGCCATATTTCATTTCCCTATAATCAACTTCGGGTTTGTAAAATTTTTGTTATGAAGCGAGAATCGAAAGGAAGAAAAATGAATTAAAAAGTACAGTATTTTTAACCACAACTTCGTTTATGAGGAAGTATTAAAATGGCCATCAGTAACTACAAGCCCAGGGCATATATACTAGGAACTACTCGGTGCCTCTGGTTGACTTGGGAGCATTTATTTCAGACTATGCAGTTGAGCTATTGTTTCTGCCGTGTTATTGGTGAATATCTAGCCTGCCTCTTTCTCGGCTTACTCATATGGCGGCAGATCCTCCCGACCCACCCGAAGCATCAGAATGGGATAAGTAGTCATTTGCTTCCCTCTTTTCCACTGCTATAAATGCAATGCAAATTCAACATATTCAACGACTACCATATCTCGCGATTAATGATGCTCATTTCTTGCCTCTTCTTCAAATTGTTTGCAAGTTTTTCAGCAGATAATTCTCTCGTGAATATTATTTCTGGCGTGCAATTAGAAGGAAGTGATTTTGAGCTCCTCAATAACTTGCCAACAAATGATTCTATTGTCTCTTGGACTAATTATACACAAATGATTCTATCTATCAAATACTTCAAATAAGTCGGTTGCGGCTTAACTTTGAAAATGAAATCGGCTAGCAGCTTAGTCAATTACGAAAGAAAAAAAATCGTATGAAGAAGAATCAAACGATAAGTCGGACTGAAACTTCAATTTTATAGCCATACACTGATTTTGTAGACTATTCTTAAAATGGGCATGAAATAATTTTTTTCTTTAGTCCAACAAAAATGAAGAAAAAAATAAACGCATTCTAAATATGAAAATGCTTATCCAGTGGTTTTTGGAATGTTAATCTGGTCAGGCAATTGTTGGATCCGGGATGGGCGTATAAAATTATTACATTGTTGCCGCCTTTTCTTAATTCAGGTGATGATGACACGATGATTTGGAAACTCTCTGAGAATGGGAGTTTTTCTTCCTCCTCAGCTTGGCAAGTTGTTCGTCTCAAAGGCAAGCCCCATCAGGGAGCATCAGATATTGGGGATCTCAAAATCCAACCCTCCATTAAGGTGTTCTTGTGGAAATTATTCAATGGCATCCTTGCACTAGATTCGCGTCCTAAACGTTTAGGGTTTGAGCTCCCATCGTGCTGCAATCTATGCTGGGCAGCAGAGGAATCTGCTACCCATCTATTTTTTAAGTGCTCTGCGATGATGGAATTTTGGGAACTTGCTGCTGCCCATCTCTCTACACGTAAAACTCCAACTCGTTGGCACTCCTTTGTCGACTTCTTTAATTATTGGTGGAAGGGGACCTCTTCTGCGATAGTTATTAGTCGGCGCTTCTTTGCTATTTTATTATGGGAGATTTGGAAGTACAGGAACAAATGTAGGAATGATAATCTCCACTTTCAATGTCACAAACTTTGTCTTGCAGTGGCCACTACTTTCACAACAAACATGCAAGCTTTCACTGTTAGCTTCTGTGTGGGATTTGCAGACTTTTCTCAGTTTTTCCCTATCTCATGGACGGCTTCAAAGACGAGACAGATAGAGGCAGTCATTTGGTTGAAGGGAGCACACGATGAGGTCATTCTAAATGTTCATGGAGCACGTAAAGGGAATCCTGGTTTATCCAGTGTCAGAGGCATTCTGATATACGGAGACGGTAGTTTCATACAGGCTTTTGCCCAAACTATTGGTCAATCGGATAGTTTCACTGCTGAGCTTTCTGAATTGGTCAAGGGACTTAGGTGGTGTCTCAGGCTAGGTCACTTCGATATTCTAATACAATCACATTGTAAATTGCTAATGGAGCTCGATCAAACTGGAAGGACCTCCAAATTAGTCGTCTTCTCCAGCTACTTCGGGGGAAATTCAGACGATTTACTATTACTTGTGTTTACAGGGAGGGGAATCAGATTGCAGAACAATTAGCAAACTATGGATTGACTCAAAACAGGCGATTTACTTTTTCTAACTCTTCAGAGTTACCTAGGCACTTTCACGGATTATACCATATGGACAAGATGCAAGTCCCTTCCATTAGATTTTGTTTATAATTATTTGGAGGTCAGGCTAATACCCCCCTCCTTGTATTCCCCTCTTCTATCTCTATAAAATTTCCCACCCATTGGGTGGGTTAAAAAAAAAAAAATACAATAAGCCAATGCTATGTATCCGAACTCTTTATTTGTGTCAAGTTTGCTTCTTTGTTGCAACTGATATTTCAAGACCAGAAAAGGATATCAAGGTATATGCACAGGCAACCGCTTCCACATGGAAAAGGATAATCATTTTTTTTTTGTTTTGTTTTTCTTTTTAATAAAAGGCTGAAACCTATTTTTTATTGATAATAAACAGAAAAACAGAGGAAAAGAGAGCCGATAGGCCTCAAGAAGGAACAGATTTTCTAATACGAAGGGAAGGGATCTGCCATCTATCTAAGTTACATAAGTCTCTTGCTTCAATAGGCAATTCGGTAAAGGATTGGAAAGATTGGGACCCTTCAATGAAGCACTCTAGATTTGCCAAATAATTAGCTACTTTATTGGCCTCCCGAAAGACATGAGAAAAAGGGCAAGAATGGAAGCTCTGTCGCATCATCTCTATTTTCCTGAAGAAAGTATGTACTTTCCATGAACTAGATATCTTCCCTTATAATTGATGAACCAGAAGCTGATTGTCCGACTGAACCACAACGCTATAACAATGAAGACGCCAGCACCATTCTACTTGGTGATTTGAAAAGTGTCCAATATTCTTCGAAAAACCAAAGATGACATTGCCAGTTGAGCCGCGCACAATTACTCTGACCCCAAAAGGTCCTGGATTTCCTTTGCAGGCAACCGGAATGATTCGAGGTGATATGGGAACTTTCCAGCATATAGAAGTTCCATGTATCAACATGCCATTCGGCTACTGAATTGGGTGAATCTGACCAATCTGCAATAGCCTTAAGAACCCTCTTTCCCAACTGTAGTGGAACAACCTTAGTTCCATTGAACAAAACCTCATTACGATACTTCCAAGTCTCCCATAATAGCTATGCAATAAAGAGTCTCGCATACTCACGGGCCGAAAGGGGAGAGAACCACCAAGAACAAATAAAGGAAGGCATGTCTACAACAAAAACTTATATCTATAGAGATAATTTTATGGAAAATGATAATCATGAATCTTTAGATAATTTTAATACATTTGAAGGGATGGCATTTGATTGAAATTCTTTACAATTGTGTATTTACCTTTAAAAATTTAATATTATTAAAAAGAATTTTTAAATTTTATCTTTGTCCTCAAAACGTTTTCAAATATTATTTTAGATCCTAATAGGTTCGATATTGAAAAATAGAAAAAAAAAGAATATAATTAAAATTGATTCATAAACATAGAGTCAAAATTCAAATCGGATCCACTTCCAAACGAAATAAACTCAACTTGTGTTGGACCCAACTCAATTTGAATTGTTATATGTTTATATAACCCATATATAAAAGTTATTATGATCCATATATATATATATATATATATATATATATATATTTTAGTCCGACTAGCGGAACGGAGTAAATGCTGTGTAAGAATTTGTCCTCAGCTTTTGATTTTGTTTCCGATAGGTTCTTTAGTTCTGTTTTGTTTCCAATTGGGATGTATTTTTATGTGAATTTCGTGACTAAAAATGGGAGAAAATACAAGATCCAAATATAGATTCAAAATAGAAATTTTATGTAGAAAACAAATATTCAACTCCAAGTGCAACCTTACGCCAAAATAAACATTCTAGAACACAAAAATAATGAACCAAGTTAACCAAATCATAACCAAAGACCCTTGATTCAATAAGAAATCAAGGACACTTTAAAGAAGAGATTTAGGCAACCAATTTGACCTTTAACAAGAACCTTAGATTAACATGAATCTAGAGCCTACATAGCAAGCTAATTGATATATCTTAAAGAGTTTATAGATTTAATACAAAGGGAAGGATTAGACCCTAAGAATGGTCTTGATGATCATGGGAAGGACCCAAGACGAACCATCGTTCTCAAGCACTCTCTCAAGAAACTTCTTGAACAATTTCTATTCAATATCCAAACGTTATCTTTAAAATGAAATAAAAGGGGATATATATTGAGCCCCAACCATAAGCTACTTAAATTTTACATACTTGGTCAAATAGATACTAAAAAACATGTTTTTTGGCCCCAAAATACATTACAATCCATAGGAAATTAAAAACGAACCAGAAGAAAGTTAAAACAAATATTGTAGTGCCTTCAGAGGTGTTGCATGACCTTGCACAAGTGATGCAAGGCCGTGCCATAGACAGACAACTCAAAATTGGTCGTGCACAGCTTGGCATACGGTTGTGCATCAGGCCGCGCAATGAAGATGTTGGGTGCAAATTCTTTTGCAATTTGCATGGGTGGGGTACATGCCCATATTCTCTGGCCGTGCAACCTCTGTTTCAGCACTCTAAATTTAATCTCCTCAATCTCCTCTATGTTGCATTAGATTAAATTGGCTCTCCATATGAGTTGGGGAATACTTTGAGCTCCTCTTGGCCTTCCTTTTGGTATCCATTTCTTAACAATATTCACATTCCTAGGCTTGTTTGGCTTGAATCCCCCATTGAAAATCTCTAGGATTTGAATTTCTCCGGGGCTCTACAAAATGTGGTTTAAATCTCTATGCCCCTTCTTTTGCTTTGGTATGTTGTTTGGATAAATTCCTTTCATTTCCCCATTCTTTGTGTGCATTTGTATTTGAATGAACACCAGCATAAGATCTCAAATAAGAATTTTTGTTGTGAAAACAAAATTTTAACTTATGTTCTCCCACATAAAACACAATTTTACCCTCATCTTCACTCTCTTTTTTTGTAGTTCCTTCCTCGTTGTTTTTATTGTGTTCCTCTCATTTTATCTCCACTGCTATTCTTTTGCACATTCTCTTTTGTTGTACTCTCTTTATGATCTCTTGTTTTTGCTTCCTTCTCAACTCCCTTCTCTTGTTGTCTTCTTTCCTCATGATATTTTGATCTTTAAGCATCTCAACACTTATTGTGATGCTAAGTTGTGTCATAACATGGCAAATTTTTTAGATGCTTTTAAAGATCACAACACCTATTGTGAAGCGAAATGATGTCATAACATGAGACTTTTTCTGACATTTTAAAGCGTCACATCTCCTTTTGTGACGCTAAATTGTGTCATAATATGGCACCTTTCCTAACATGTTTTTGTGGCATGTAACAACACCCATTGTGCCGCTAAATAGGGTCAAAACATGATACATTTCTTGACACTTTTGTAGTGCATTGTAACAACATCTATTATGACTCGACTTTGGACGACGCAATTTCAAAGTGTCAAGACTTCAAAAGTGTCACTAAAACCCTACTGTCCTGACTCTAAAGCCATTTTTTCTTGTAGTAATATTAACATTAAATTTTTGCATTTTCATGCATGTGAATTTTGTGAAAATCATAGCATGAACTTTATTCATGATGGCTTCAATTATTATTGTGCAGAAAGCCCTATATAGATATAAATTTTAAAACCCCAAAAATCCCCAATTTTGACTGAGTTTGCTTATGATTTTCTAGGAACTTCAAGATGTTAGGAAGATTTTAGAAAAAGAATTAGTGAAAATGCTTTTGTAATTTGTGAGATATGAATTTTTCAAATTTGCTGCACAAATATATTTACTAAACTGACGAGTCTTTGCACAAAAATTGTTTGAGACATTTCTTTGTGAAATCTTCGAGAGATAAGTGCATGGTAATTTACCTAACATACTAAGGTACTAGGCTGGAATTTTTTATTGAAAAATAAAATTATTTTCTCTATTAAATAGGTGGGTATTTATGACCTCGTTTACGTTGAAAACAAAAATTGTATTTGAAGTAGATAAATGAATTTTGCCTAGGGATGGCTGTAAATGCTTCAAAAACTGGCTTAAATGTGTTTTATAAGATGTTTGGAATTATTAGGAATATATTCGTGGGGGTTGATGATTTCAATGGACTTTATAACTGTAGGTGATGCACCCCCACTCTTAGCAAAATAAAACATTGCAAAGGACTTTTTATCACACAAGATTATTTGATGCCATGACGTACTTCGTGAGAGGAATTGGTGAATGAGTTGCATGGTTAATTAAAGGGTTTTGTTTGATTAATTAGGGTTTTCATGGTTGATTTGGTCTTTATATGTCTAATTAGTGTTTTGCGTGAGAGGAATTGGTGAATGAGTTGCATGGTTTGCGTAGATATTTTGGGTTTTGCGTGATAATTTGGGATTTATGATATAATCAAGGCTTTGTTTGGCCATTTATGTTGACAGAGAAATTGGGAGACTTATACTATATGAATTTATAAATACATTAGCAAGTTATTGAATTTTGTGAGGGAATGATTTACCCTAGACTTAAGTTTTGTCACTAAGCACTTTTAGAATTACTTAAGACATAAATAATTCCCTAATTACACTAGGGATTTAATTAATACTTTATTTGGAGTAATATAAATAGGAATTAATTCCAGCACATTGTATATATGACAGACGTGGCAGACATAGGCAAAGGAGGAGAAGCGAGATCTTTAACTAAGTGAAGGAGATTAGCTAAATTTGAACAAGGCAAGTTCTTGCATCTCATGCTTATTTTTGAAGTGCTGATCTGAAGTACAAAATCCCATGAAAAAATGCTATGCCTAAATTATGTAAAAATTACCTTCAATTGTGCATGTAATATATGCATACATCTTATGAAACGTTTTATGCACTTGACATGGCAATTACGATTAAAAATATGAGTATGCCATTTGAAGAAAATATATATGCCTGAAAATAATGCCTACTTAAAATAATGTTAATATTATGATAATGTAATTTATCCCTGCATACTTGGTGTTATGAAGCCTCAAATGAACTTATGATTATGGAGCCATGCATCAAAATTATGCGAAACATGAAAATGTATTTGTGCATTTCATACATAAAATTTTTATGAAAACCGTAGCATGAGTTTTATACTTAATGGCTTCAAATATCAATACAATAAACTGCAATTAATACTTCTCGAGTAAATTTTAGAATGGATATATGAAGGTTTGATTTGGAAACCTTGGAGAAAAATGTTTGTGGCTTTGAACTTGGTCGAGAAGGGACTTGGGAATTTATTTCAAAAGTCTGGAACAATTTTTGGAAATAAATTAATTATTCCATATTGGAATAACAAACTCTTGAACCATTAATTATTGACATTGAGATCCTAATGGGCAAGACTATAGGACTAGTTTTCATTAGATTAGGAGAGAGTTCCAATAGATTGTTCGTTTTCAGAAAGTTATATTTTTCCGAGTAGGCTGAAGGTTCCAGTAGCTAAGCTCGTTCCTTAGCTAGCAACACAATCTCCAAGAGGAGTTGGACGACAAATGTGAGACATTTGGTCTGATTTTATTTGAGAGAGGCTAGTGGGGTATTCCCTCGGGAAGGATGTACTCCCTACTCAATTACCTGGCATGGAAAATACTGTCAACATATATATGACGTACCACTATCATAACTAACACAGTGTGGGTATCTTATTAGTACACAAGATATGGTTCTATACTATGTTCAAGACTTTTGAAGACTGAATTTTATATTCTAGAAATTTTATATGAACAAGTTTACTCGGCAAAATATTTATTTATGCAAGCTACTAGTTTTGTATTTGTTGTATCTCACCAATATTATATTGCATTTGAAATGTGAAAATTATTTAAATTATGAATGTCTCTCCATTCAAGTCTACTTCTCATGCATCATGCCACGTAGTTGTGAAAATTGTGACACAAATTCGCATATTGCGCACTTACTGTGATTTTTATAATCTCACACTACTTTTGTAATCATTTTTTCTGAGTAAGATGAATTTATCAGGACTGAGGGTTAGAGCTCTCTTTTGTAATAGCAGTAGCCTTGACACAATGTTTTGTTTATTAATTCTGATGTTGGGAGCATTATTTTGGACCCCTATCCCGTTCAAGGATTGTAATAATTGCAATTTGAAGTTTTAGTTTATGTCCGAAGTTTTGGAATTGCTTATCTTTTTAATGTGTAAGATTCGGGTATATAAAAATCATACAATTTTGATTCATACTTAGCAAAGTTTTAATGAAAACATTAATCCCCAAATTGCACATATGAACAAGTATATTCATTACAAGCATAGTATAGGGTATTAATGAGTATCGATTCTCATGGAACCACTACCATTAGCTACTTTTCATTCATTATTTAACAGACCCAATAAAGTGATAAGAATAAAAAAGAAAATAAAGAAAAATATAAACAACTCAAGGATAAAAGAATATGCAATTTAGATAGATATTCTTGAAGACATGGCAATGAATTACTCAACAATTCTCACAGCAAATTCCTTCTTGTCATCATGAAGGAATTCAAATAGACCAACCAACTTCATTTACATTCCAGAGAATCACTATTATTTAGCTAAATCAGTGGGCATTTTCTGTCTCAACCAGTTTACCCAAAAGATGCATTAAACTTTATCCTTACATAAATCCCTAAACTCTTGGTGATTTAAAGCATGAAATTCGTCAATGAGTCTATATTCTAGCAATCGTCAACTAATCTTTTATTACCTATGTTCTTAACAATTAACCCCTTCTGCAAGTTAGTTAGGAGATAAATAATATAAAATTAATTAAATTGAAACTACTATCAACCTCTTTTGGAAGCAAGTCAACAAGAAGAATCAATCAATCAATTCTTTAATTAAAGAAAATAATCAAATACCAAGAATAATAATCAATTTATCAAAAGGCTAAATTAACTAAAAAATTATGAATATTAGAATAATATAAAATTATAATGAAAACATTAATCATGTCATTGTTCTAGAAAAAGAAAATAACGGTAAAAGAAATAACTCATAGACAAGCCCCCTTCTTCTTTCTCGAACACCTTCTTGAACAGTGCCCCTTAAATGATGAATCCCATCTTCAATGATTGATTTATAGTTTTGATCCTTGGGTTCATGTGTTTCTCTTGTGCTTTCCTTGCTTAAATAGGCTCTCAAGATTCAAAAAATCGTTCCTTAAGAGTTCTATGCTGAGTACACCAAAACTCTTAGGAAATTACCAAATTAGCGAACAGAAAGGAGAAGTCACCACAGAACAGACTGCGACTGGCACCGGCTCAGCTCTTCTTGGCCAGCACCGGCCGTGTTCTGCTTTGGATGGACATTGCTTTATTTTTTTTATCTCCTATTTTCTAGTATTAGGTTGGCGCCTACTGTGCACAGCGTTGCCAGGATTCTATCTAGCGTCGGTTTTTGCTTTTTTTTCCGATGTATTTTTCATAAAAACACCAAAATACATTTTCAAAGGTAAAATATCAAATATGAAGAAATATAACTAGTTATTACATCAAATGCATTACAAAATAACCTTAAATAACTAGGAATTAAATGATTATTTTAGCCCCTATCACATTACTCCACACTTGAATCTTTGGTTTTCCTCAAGCAAAGTAATTAAGATAAAGTATTTTAGCCCCTATCACATTCCCATGTCCCGGGGGTAGGGTACAATTTCTGGTCAATAACGTTGTGCCAAAAGCGGGTGAAGAAGGAAGTGTGGAGGATTTACCAAATGTGGTGGTTAAAGCTGGAAGAGCATCCATGCAAGATTCTAGGATTATTCGCACCGTGTGGAAAAAATTCATAAACCGCAACATCGACTTGTTTGGTGCCTAGCGGGCACTAATTGTCAACAATGAGAGTCGCATATTGGAACATAAGAGGATTTAATAAAACCATCAAGCAGTACAGGGTTAGGGACATCATCACAAAGCACTGTGTGGATGTTTGTGGTATATTGGAAACTAAACTCAACGTGGAAGGCCTAGAGAATATGCTAAGGAACCATTTTACTAATTAGGCTGCAAAACACAATTTTGATGACTTGGAAGGGGGAAAGGTGGCCGTCCTATAGAACGAGGCTAAGGTTGATGTGCATGTTTAGCATAGCTCGGTACAGGCACTATCTTGCCGCATCACTTGCAAAGTTACTCATATTTCATATTTTTTCACCTTTGTGTATGCTTACAATATAGTTGTTGCCAGATGACCCCTATGGAATGATTTGAAGCAATTCTCCAATCAACTTTCGACCCCATGGATTATTATGGGAGACTTTAACAATTATTCACAGGTGGATGAAAAATTAGGAGGGACAACCCCTAATACCTATGTGTTAAATGACTTCTCCTTGCTTTGTGTGGAGACTGGCCTAGAAGACCTCCCATTTGTTGGCACACGGTACACGTGGACAAACTCCCGGGAATGGTCCAAGCTAGAAAAAGTCATGGGTAATGACGCCTGATTCTGGAGTCAAAGCCAAGCATCTGAGGAGTTTTTCCCCATTACATGCCTTTCCAACCACAACCCATGCCTTAAGATGCAGGTGGATTATCCGTGGGGGGGGGGGAGGGGAGTCCTCCTTTTAGATTTTTAAATATTTGGGCAGTCCAGGAAAGATTTTTTGATTTGGTTGATAGGGTGTGGGAATAGAGTTTCGAAGGTTATCATCAGTATATACTATGTCAAAAGTTGAAGGCACCCAAATGGGATTTGTGAGGACTGAACAGAAAGGAATTTTCCCATATTTCAAACTTGTGTTCAACTAGGCTAACGAAGAGCTACAGAGGGCACAATAGCTATTACTAGATAATACCTTAGACAACACCTTGATTGCCCAGTACAAGGATCGAAAAATGACTGCTTGGAGGTTGGCAGATGCAGAAATGAAGTTTTATAAGTAGCTGGCAAAGGGGAAATATGTTGCATAGGCTGACAAATGCACCAAATACATCCATGCCATAGTTAACAGGAACAAGAAACGGAACTTCATTGCATCCATTATAAAGGAGGATGGAACAAGGACTGACAGTCAAAAGGCACTTGCAGAAGAATTTGTTGACTACTCCTACTGACTTATTGGGACTCAGGTTCAGTGCTAGAAACTCAATGTGGACTATGTTAGGGTTGGTCTACTACTGCCACATCATCACATGGCAGACCTGGAGAGATATTTGCCCGCTCAAGAAAGAAGGCGGCCTGGGACTTAGAAATGTAAGCACTTGGAACGGGGCACTGTTGTCCTGAATCTTAAGGGATATCTAATTAGAGAAACAATCTCTCTGGGTTAAATGGCTTAATCACTATTATATGGAGGGCTGTTCAATTTGGGAAATACCACAACATAAGGACCATTCTCCTTTGTTCTGAAGAATACTATAAATTAGGGATTCCATTCTGGAAAGGGAAAGAGATGCAAATTGAGCAGCAATACTCTTGCAGTCTTGGGCAATAGGGACCACAAGATTCACTGTACAGGCATATAACAATCTAAGGCCATCACTACCGAAGGTACAATGGGCCAAAACGATCTGGAAGTAGGGGCTCATGCCAAAGCATTCATTCATGGTTTGGTTTGGTTGTGTGCCAAGGACCGGTTTAAAACTAAAGATGTTCTGGTGTTCCAGCCGGATGACATGTCATGTCCTTTATGCCAAACGCATCCAAAGATGACCAGACACCTATTCTTCAACTGTGTAATACCGAAACAAGTATGGACGGATATTAAGGCATGGTTAGCCTTACCACAGGATATGAATTCGATCGACACTTGCCTCAATTGGTTCATCCAGGCAACTTGCGGGTCCTCGTGGCTTGCCAAAGCCAAAGTGTCCGCAATGGCTGCCACGGTTTACTACATCTGGCTAGCACGCAATTGAGCACTTTTTGAAGGAGTTACCTATCAACCTTTGGAAACTACGAAGAGCATCAAAACACATGTGTACTCTATTCTTTTTACCTTAGACCCTTATGTTTTGACTCGTTTTGAGGATTCTATCTGTCACAACTAGTTAATAGTTGCATTGCTATTAACTAGCATGATCTTGTGTACATACACTTTGATCAATATATACGTTTACTTCTTGATAAAAAAAATAAAAAATAAAAAGAAGACAGCATAAGTTTCACTTTAAAAAAATTTGACTATAACAATGCTACAATTCTCATTCAAACTTTAAACATGATCTTGTCATTCTTCCAACCATTTAAAAAATTTGTAAATCGAAACATTAGATCAAACATACCAAGGCCTTTGAAGTCAAGTTAAATGATACTTCATATGTAGTGGGGTGTTACATGGGACACTAGATAGATACAAAGGCCTTTGAAGCATTAGATCCCCAACCTATTTCAGCTAAGCATGTAGTGGAGTGTTACATGGGACGTCTAGATAGACTAGAGTAATCATTTTACGGTAGTTTCGTAATGATACTAAGTGGTATCTTATTGATGCTCAAGTGATTATTAAATGATGGTATCTTTATGATACTGAAGTTATCATCGTATGGTGGTATCATGATGATACTGAATTGGTTATATAGTGTGTCTTGATATTTCTGGGGAGGTAAAGGTTTTAGGCTTAAAAAAAATATTACTAATGCTTGAGGATTGTGTTGCGGATAATTTACTCGACAAAATTATTTGGCAATGTAAATAATTTTTTATTTGCCGGATTTATCCCCATAAACAATATTTATCAGGAAAAGCATAAAAACATAAGGGATTTATTCATATCCATTCAAAATGATACTACTCATGCATCTTGACATGTATTATAGCTGTCACAATTCATATTACTGAATTTACTTGAGATTATTATAATCTCACATAATTTTCTAACCATGCTTTTGGGGTAATATGAGCTTATCAGGACTATAGAGTTAGAGTTATGTTTCATGGTGGTCATAATTTTGATACAATATTTATTTTCTACATTTTTATTTGGATGAATGGAAATTTTTATTTTGGAGAATTTAGTCTATGTTGATATTGTAATAGTTCATTTGATGTTTTAACTCTAATTCAAAGTTTTGAAGATTTATTAGCCTATTCATTTATTTTCATACCACGTTATAAATGCCTAGGTCTGAAGGACGAGGCGACATCCATGTCTTGACTGGCTACATATGTAGTGGGGTGTTACAACCCATCATATAAATCATTTATTAACATATCTTCAACTTTTATGTATGAAAAATATGGTTACAAACACATTAAATAAAAAAAAAAGTATTATCATTGTAAAATATCGTTATAGAAGTTTTTGATCTTTTAACGCATATTTCTAATGCCTAGAAGTTTTTTCTTGGTTTGGTTTTTAACGAGCTGGTATTCGATCCTTTTAGAATGGAAAATATTCACTTTTTTCCTTCACTAGGATTTTGTCCCATGGGATTTTTCCTAGGAAGGTTATTCAACGAGGCATTTCCGATATTTTGAAAATGAACATCCAAAGGAGAGTATTATTAAATCAGTAAGATAAAGTAGTTGTTCATCTTTAGAAACTATCTATTTATTTAGATGACATGTGTAATTGTTCAATTTTTGAGATTATTCATTTATTCTACAAAAAATGACTGTTTATATTTCTTAGAATATTAATTTTATGGATAAAAAGATTGTATTTATTAAATTTATTTCTTATCCTTTAAGATGATACATTTAAACCTTTATAAAATACAAGTCTTATGTAAATGAGTAGAATACCAATTTTGAATTTAAGTAATTCTCTTATTTCTCTATTTTCTTTGGTCTTTTTCTTTTATAGTTTTTATAATTTATTTTCTAATTCTATTTTTACTGAAATTCACTATCCTTTCTTAATTATATTTTGAATTAAATTCACAATACTTTCTTTGGATAAAGTGTGTGCAAATGCCAATCTTCCTCGCAAGTACTTATCGCCAGAAATTATAAATCCATGGAGTTGCTGCAATGTTTATTAATGAATGTTTAGTTATACTGGATTGAGTTCAACAATTGCATTCTCGAAGTTTGATAGAAAGAACACTTTATTATGTTCTATTAGAGTCCACTAGGGATCACTTGCCATTGAGATATGTGTTATCTTTGTAAATTAATTTAAAGTTTTTGTATACTATAATTGTATTTTAGCATATGTGTTTAATTTTTATGTAAAGATATTTGATGAATACTTATAATTTGTTAATGATTGTTGTTAAAAAAAATTAATTTATAATAATTTCCTTAATGCTACTTGAAATTTCAAAACATTACGCTGATGCAGCACGCGAAGGGCGCAAGAGAAACTTTCAAAACCAAGTTGAAGGTTTGAAACTAAACACCTTGTATTGATTTTTTGCAGGAGGGAAGAGCAAGCACTTGGGGTTTTTCGTGGGAAGAAAAATGAGATTGGGTAAAAATTAAAGTTGTTCATTGTCGTGTGTAGTGTTTTTCTCACCTAAACTTATTGTTCACAATTTGTGCAAACTTCCACTTTAATAAACAATTATCTTCATTCAAGTAATTCTGTTCATTTATGCTTTATGCTTTGTTCATTTGCATCTCTCTTCATTTGCAAATGTTGTCTATCTGTTACGGTCATTGTCAAGGTCGAAATTTGACATGCATTGTTGATAACTGAAGGTATGGTTCAGGTCACATGAATTTGGAATTTATTGGAATGTGTCTTGACAATGTTTGATGTGGGATTTATTGAATTTAAATTAGGAGAAGCTTTCAAAATATGGAGGGAAAATCTGAGTAAACAAATGTTAAAGATTTTTCGCATAATGTGGAATCCTAGTGAGATTTGAAATCCGAAGGTTTGGGATGCTGTAAGGCATTAAGAAGATTCCTATTTCAACAAAGAATCAAACACTATTGTGATATCTATAAAAGCAACCAAAGAAATTACTGAGATACAAGTAAAGAAAGAAAATTTTAGTGAGATCCTTATAGTTTGGTCGAAAAATAGAGTGAGGAATCAATGCGTATTTTCTTAGTGATTTAAAAACATGTGCATTCATATGGTTGCTAGGCATTCATTGCTGAGCTATGTTTCTCGATTGAAGTTGATTGCTGCAAAAATATAATATCTTCGAAGGAAACTTGAATTATTCTTCCTCAAAGCAAATACCTTTTTGGTGAAGAAGTTTCTTAGAGTCAAAATTGACTTGTTGCAATAAAGGTTGATGGGAATTTAATCGACGTAGTTTGGTCGAACCAAAGTCTTCAAGAGTTTGACAAAGAATGTTGTGTGGTATTCTGTAAGAGTCCATTAAGAATTATTAAATAATTAAGAGAAGTGTATTCTTATAACATTTGTTAAAGTTTTAATAGATCTTTGGCCTTGTCTAGGACTTGCAGATGTAGGCTTATTGATAGTCGAATTGCATTAATAATTTACTGTATTCATTGAACTTTTTATTTCTATTTTTGAAACTAATGCAACCTCAATTGCAAACATTAATAATAACAAAGAAGATTGGCAAACCAAACCACACAACTAGTATCAGGACTAGTGCACCACGTTGGAGATGGGAAAAACCGAAGATACCAATTAAATAACACTAGAACATAAAAGAAAGCACCAAAGTAAATAATATGAGATACTAAGATTTTTAATGTGAAAAACTTGAAATGGGAAAAATCACGAGACCTAGTCCATTAAAAACTCCCACTATCAATAATAATGAGTAATACAAAATCTTCTCTAGATAACACTAGAGGAACACCAATAATATACCAATATCTTCTCCCAAAAATTACAATCAAATAAGAATTAAATTTGGAAGGATATTACCAAAACTGAAATCTTCATGTTAGATAAGTCGTTCTTGTTAGGAAGATTACTTGGTAATAAATTTTGTCTCAATCGGATTCCGAATGACTATTCAAATTGAGGATCAAAGGACTTCAAGAACACAATTATTGCTTCCAGTGTACTCTCTGTTTATTCACGTTTTTCCACACCTCTCTCAACGTAAATCAGCAAAATCACGTGAAATCTTTTGGCTTTTGTCTTGTTTAGGTTTTTATTGTAATTTGTGGGCCTTTTGTTTTTGTGGTCTTTTTGTACACTAAATGGGCTGGACTTATTTGGCCCAACAAATATAAGTATAAATTTAAATTTTATAAAACATTTGTGAGTTAAAAATCCGTGAATAATAGCCTAGCAAATGCTCTGGAAAAATTAAGGATGTGTATTTTGGTAATCTTCTAGCCCATCCCCAATTGTACAAGATGGATTTTTTTCCACCCTGCACAAGATAAGGCATCTATTCCCCCTGCTATTATAATGTTTCTTACCTCTATAAATCGACACACCTCTTGCGAAGCACCCCATCATAACATGCTTAAAGCGCAATACATATGACTATACCATTTTATTCTACTCTTGTTTTATACAAAAATTTATTTTTCTGATATTTTTATTTAAAACCCCCAAAAGGAGGAAGAAAACTTTATTCAAATAAAAATTGAATACAATAAAATCTAAATGATCAGCAATATTCTTCAACACGAAATTCCTTTACTTTTTGCCTAATGATAATTGCATGTGGCAGTGGAGTTTGTTTTTGTTGGCAGATCTCCTTGCCTTTACGGAATTAAGAAAGAGTTCTGGATCATAATCATCCCTTGAAAAATCTACAAAATCTATATACAAATCTGAAATTGGCATGCAATATTCTTCTTTTTCTATTTTTTTCATCTTTCACAATTGGCTAAGATGCTTGTTGAGTTCATATTCGAAATTAGGTTGGGGTGGTTTCCTAAAGCTTGGTTTGGTTCATGAATGGGAGGGAGAGTGACACATTTTATTTCCAATAGGAAAAGTTAATGTATTTACTCTTATCTTATTTGGTTGGAGTGAAAATAAGAAGGGAAGCAGAGGGAATTAGAGAGAGAATAATTAATTTAATTTACTATTTTATCCCTCATTATTTATTTTATTAGATTTTTTAATGTTAAAAATACAGTCAATATTATCATTATTACTCCCACTTTATTTTCTCTCTCCCAATCCCTCCAAATTGGGAGGGAAGAAAATGCTGATGTGGAGGGGGAGTATACCTCCTCTTGGTTTACTTCCCCTCCACATCTACATCTAACCAAACGAGATAAATGTTTCATTTACCTCTACATTTACTTTCCCTCTTCATTTACTTCCACAAAACAGTCAACCAATCCAAGCCTAAGGGCAAATGATTCTAATATGTATCCTTTTGGACGAACTTTATCCTTTAAAATTTGCAGTCTAAGAACAATGTCATCTACAGAGGTGAAAATTTGTTTTTCTGAAATTTTTAAAAGTTACAAAATGACTTCTCTTCTAAGTTAACAGCACAAATTTCCAAAATTCTTCTTTCTTCTTACTTCTTGAGATTTTTACCAACCAATAACTATAATATTTTTAATATTAGTAGAATAGAAACTTTATTTAAATTGTAGTATTGTTTTTAACACCTTAATCTGTGTGCAAATGGTTTTATGAACAAGTATTTTGAAATGGAGGGAGTAGTTCCGTTTTGAAGCTTTCACACATTGTATGATTCAAAGCTAGTCAAAACTTAGACAAATATAAAAATAAAATAGGGATTCAAACTTCATGTTAAGCAAAATAGAAAATTACAGATTCCATTGATCATATAGCCAATAGATACAATCCATACTACATTATTCAAAGCGTTGAAAATAGAAAATAACACATAACAAGGACATGGGGCCTAGCCGTACAACTTTATTTTAGTGAGTACCCTCCAGCAAAACAGCTTTCAAAGACATACGCCGGTGGAGCTACCAGGCACAACTACACGGCATGTGTAATTCTTACAGCACTTCCGCTTAGAATGGATGCCCCATGGTCTGTAATGCTTGATTATGGGTAACGAGATGAGTATGAATATCATAACTCATAAAATGAGTTTTTTACTATATTTTAATGTGTTTAGAAAATAGAATACTTTAAAATAGGGTAAATTTGGAATATTAAATCTTAATTTTCTAAAATGGCAGATAATTTGGATCAAAGATTAAGTTAGAAAGTGGTCTGATAATTTGGGACGGGAGAGTACTTATGTCAGCACACACTACTCTTAAATAAAGAAACATAATCATATTCTAAAGTTTTATGTGTTGTAAATATATTTACTTTATATTTATTTTTCACTGCAAGTGCACAATACACATTGTATTAAAGAAGGATAATATCCCTATAAGTTATTACTCCCTCCATCCCTTTTTATCTATCCATTATAATTAAAATTATTGTCCCAATTTATCTGTCCCATTAGCAATTTGATATAAAAAAAAAAAAACTTCTAGGGATAATATGAAATCACAATTTGATATTGATTATAACAAAAGAAAGGGAAAAATCAAAGAAGGAGAAATCGAGTGGAAGAGTCTTAACCTGCAGCGGCAGCAAGCAAAAGGAGAAGGAAGCAACCAAGCTTAGCCATATGCAACGTTTGTTCTCCGAGAAACTTTTGAATCTTGTAAATGAGTTGGTGGTTTCAATTGGCCAAAAAACCTCTTCATTTACAGTGTTCAAAAAGCCAGTTTAAATGTTTGTAGGACTAAATCATAAAGTTGGATTAGGGGAAAACAATAGGAAAGGACATATTTAAAAATAATGTTGTAATTTTAAATTTTCTTTTTGACACTAAAGAGTAAAATTTAAAAGATCGTTTTAAAATTTTTAAATGTTTTACAGAATATACAAAATTTGTAAATAAAAAAAAAAATTGGAAGCAGATGCTACTCTTTTTCTTTAATTCCATCATTGATTTCCTTAATAAAGATTCATTGTACCAATTATCGAACTTCGCAACTTTTTTTTTTTAAATAAACATATTTTCTATTCAGATAAACCGTGTGCAAATACCAATCTTCCAGGCAAGTATTATCTCTAGAAGACATTAAAATGGCCATGTGAGCCATATTTCATTTCCCTATAAACTTCAACTTCGGGTTTGTAAAATTTTTGTTATGAAGCGAGAATCGAAAGGAAGAAAAATGAATAAAAAAGTACAGTATTTTTAACCACAAACTCGTTTATGAGGAACTATTAAAATGGCCATCAGTGATTACAAGCCCAGGGCATATATACTAGGAACTACTCGGTGCCTCTGGTTGACTTGGGAGCATTTATTTCAGACTATGCAGTTGAGCTATTGTTTCTGCCGTGTTATTGGTGAATATCTAGCTTGCCTCTTTCTCGGCTTACTCATATGGCGGCAGATCCTCCCGACCCACCCGAAGCATCAGAATGGGATAAGTAGTGATTTGCTTCCCTCTTTTGCACTGCCATAAATGCAATGCAAATTCAACATATTCAACAACTACCATATCTCGCGACTAATGATGCTCGATTCTCTCCTCTTCTTCAAATTGTTAGCAAGTGATAATTCTCTCGTGAATATTATTTCTGGCGTGCAATTGTCTCTTGGACTTATGCACAAGATGATATTGCCTATCACAGAATATCTATAAAATACTTCAAATAAGTCGGTTGCGGCTTAACTTCGAAAATGAAATCGGCTAGCAGCTCAGTCAATTACGAAAGAAAAGAAATCGTATGAAGAAGAATCAAACGATAAATTGGATTGAAACTTCAATTTCATAGCCATACACCGATTTTGTAGACTATTCTTAAAATGGGCATGAAATAATTTTTTACTTTAGTCCAACAAAAATGAAGAAAAAAAAAAACGCATTCTGAACATGAAAATGCTTATCAACTAAAAAATAAGGAGATTTTATATGAAATTTTACGCTTAATGTACAAATAGTATTATATATATATATATATATATATATATATATATCAATAAAAATTGAATACTCTTCTAGTGGATTGAAGGGGGTTTCCATTGGATATAGTGTCTGCAAGAACAGCCCCAAAAGCCCTAGCAGCGTTGGCAGAAGCAATCGGTGATCAAGGGGCAGAAACAGCGCCAATTGCGGCACAACAACAGGTGAAGAACAGTGCATCTTTTCTCGTTCTGCGGCTCATAGTGTCTGCTTTGCAAGATTCATTGACACAATAAGAAAAGTTTCTGCGGCTCATAGTGTCTGCTCATAGTGTCTGAACTCTTTATTTGTGTCAAGTTTGCTTCTTTGTTGCAACTGATATTTCAAGACCAGAAAAAATAAGAAAAGGATATCAAGACATATGCACAGGCAACCTCTTCCACATGGAAAAGGATAATCATTTTTTTTTTGTTTTGTTTTTCTTTTTAATAAAAGGCTGAAACCTATTTTTTATTGATAGTAGAAAGAAAAACAGAGGAAAAGAGAGCCGATAGGCCTCAAGAAGGAACAGATTTTCTAATACCAAGGGAAGGGATCTGCCATCTATTTAAGTTACATAAGCCTCTTGCTTCAATAGGCAATTCCGTAAAGGATTGGAAAGATTGGGACCCTTGAATGAAGCACTCTAGATTTGTTGAATAATTAGCTAGTTTATTGGCTTCCTGAAAGACATGAGAAAAAGGGCAAGAAGGGAAGCTCAGCCGCATCATCTCTATTTTCCTAAAGAAAGTATGTACTTTCCATGAACTAGCTATCTTCCCTTGTAATTGATGACCCAGAAGCTGATTGTCCAGACTGAACCACAACGCTATGACAATGAAGACAACAGCACCATTTAAGCCTATAGTAAACGGCTTGAGTATCTGCTTGGTGATTTGAAGAGTGGCCAATATTTTTCGAAAAACCAAAATCACGTTGCCAGTTGAGCTGCGCACAATTACTCTGACCCCAAAAGGTCCTGGATTTCCTTTGCAGGCACCATCAACATTAATCGTTATCCTATTAGATTTAGACCAAGTTACCGGAATGATTCGAGTTGGCATGGGAACTTTCCAGCATACAGAAGTTCCATGTATCTACATGCCATTCGGCCGCTGAATTGGGTGAATCTGACCAATCTGCAATAGCCTTAAGAACCCTCTTTCCCAACTGTAGTGGAACAACCTTAGTTCCGTTGAACAAAACCTCATTACGATACTTCCAAGTCTCCCATAACAGCTCTCCAATGAAGTGTCTCGCATACTCACGGACCGAAAGGGGAGAGAACCACCAAGAACAAATAAAGGAAGGCATGCCTACCGCAAAAACTTGTATTTGTAGAGATAATTTTATGGAAAATGATAATCATGAATCTTTAGATAATTTTAATACGTTTGAAGGGATGGCATTCGATTTAAATTCTTTACAATTGTGTATTTATCTTTAAAATTTTAAAATTATTAAAAAGAATTTTTACATTTTATCTTTGTCCTCAAAACGTTTTCAAATATTATTTTAGATCCTAATAGGTTCGATATTGAAAAATAGAAAAAAAAATAAGAATATAATTAAAATTGATTCATAAACATAGAGTCAGAATTCAAATCGGATCCACTTCCAACCGGAATAAACTCAACCTGTGTTGGACCCAACTCAATGTGTATTGTTATATGTTTATATAACCCATATATAAAAGTTATTATGATTCATATATATATTCATATATATATATATATATATATATATATATATAACTCTTAGTCCGACAAGCGGAACGGAGTAAATGCTGTGTAAGAATTTGTCCTCAGCTTTTGATTTTGTTTCCAACTGGTTCTTCAGTTCCGTTTTGTTTGTTTGAGAAGTGATGCAAGCTCATTGGGATGTATTTTTATGGGAATTTCGTGGCTAAAAATGGGAGAAAATATAAGATCCAAATATAGATTCAAAGTAGAAATTTTATGTAGAAAACAAACACTCAACTCCAAGTGCAAGAACCTTATGCCAAAATAAACATTCTAGAACACAAAAATAATGAGCCAAGTTAACCAAATCATAACCAAAGACCCTTGATTCAATAAGAAATCAAGGACACTTTAAAGAAGAGATTTAGGCAACCAATTTGACCTTTAACAAGAACCTTAGATTAACATGAATCTAAGAGCCTACTTAGCAAGCTAATTGATATATCTTAAAGAGTTTATAGATTTAATACAAAGGGAAGGATTAGACCCTAAAAATGGTCTTGATGATCATAGGAAGGACCCAAGACGAACCATCGTTCTCAAGCTCTCTCTCAAGAAACTTCTTGATTTCTATTCAATATCCAAAAGTTATCTTTACAATGAAATAAAAGGGGATATATATTGAATCCCAACCAAAAGCTACTTAAATTTTACATACTTGGTCAAATAGATACTAAAAAACATGTTTTTTGGCCCCAAAATACATTACAATCCGTAGGAAATTAAAAACAAACCCGAACAAACTTAAAACAAATATTGTAGTGCATTCAAAGGTGTTGCACGACCTTGCACAAGTGATGCAAGGCCGTGCCACAAACAGACAACTCAAAATTGGTCGTGCACAACTTGGCATACGGTCATGCATTAGGCCGCGCAACGAAGATGTTGGGTGCAAATTCTTTTACAATTTGCACGGGCGGGGTCCATGCCCATATTCTCTGGCCATGCAACCTCTGTTTCAGCACTCTAAATTTAATCTCCTCAATCTCCTCTATGTTGCGTTAGATGAAATTGGCTCTCCATATAAGTTGGGGAATTCTTTGAGCTCCTCTTGGCCTTCCTTTTGGTATCCATTTCTTAACAATCTTCATATTCCTAGGCTTGTTTGGCTTCAATCCTTCATTGAAAATCTCTAGGATTTAAATTTCTCTAGGGCTCTACAGAATGTGGTTTAAATCTCTATGCCCCTTCTTTTGCTTTGGTATATTGTTTGGATAAATTCCTTTCATTTCCCCATTCTTTGTGTGCATCTGTATTTGAATGAACACCAGCATAAGATCTCAAATAAGGATTTTTGTTGTGAAAACAAAATTTTACCCTCATCTTCACTCTCTTTTTTTGTGGTTCCTCCCTCGTTTTTATTGTGTTCCTCTCATTTTATCTCCACTACTATTCTTTTGCACATTCTCTTTTGTTGTACTCTCTTTATGCTTCCTTCTCAACTCCCTTCTCTTGTTGTCTACTTTCCTCATGATATTTTGATCTTTAAGCATCTCAACACTTATTGTGATGCTAAGTTGTGTCATAACATGGCAAATTTTTTGGATGCTTTTAAAGATCACAACACCTATTGTGAAGCGAAATGGTGTCATAACATGAGAATTTTTCTGACATTTTAAAGCGCACATCTCCTTTTGTGACGCTAAATAGTGTCATAATATGGCACCATTCCTAACATGTTTTTGCGGCATGTAACAACACCCATTGTGCCGCTAAATAGTGTCATAACATGATACATTTCTTGACGCTTTTGTACTGCAATGTAACAACATCTATTGTGACTCGACTTTGGACGACGCTATTTCAAAGTGTCAAGACTTCAAAAGCATCCCCACTTCAAAAGTGTCACTAAAACCCTACTGTCCTGACTCTAAAGCCATTTTTTCTTGTAGTAATATTAACATTAAATTTATGCATTTTCATGCATGTGAATTTTGTGAAAATCATAGCATGAACTTCATTCATGATGGTTTCAATTATTATTGTTTTTCATGGCAAACTGGGAATAATTAAATCGTTTTGCCTTGAATAAATTTACTAGATTGGATATGATAATTTTTACTTGAGTATTTTCGTAAAAGGTATGATTTTGGATTTTAGTTGGGCTGAAACTTGAAAATTGAATTTAAGATTAGATCAAATTTTGGAAAATGAAATTGGAATTATTCCTTGAAGGAATAGCAATTATTTTTTTTATCCAATGAAATAGTGTCTAGAGATTGAGTACTCAATAGGCAAAGCTCTAGTATTTGCTCGAGTTAGATTAAGAGTGACTTCCAGTAGTATCGCCATCTCTAGAAGTTTATCTATTTTTGAATGGGACGACAATACTAGATGTTGAGTCGGGTCCTTAACTACCAACTCAATCTCTGAGGGGAGTTGGAGGATGGGCATGGGATGTAAGGCCCTACTAATTACACACTAGGAAATTAGATAGGTAATTAATTTCATATTATAACTTAATTGAATTATGTGTGTAATTAATTTATTTAATTATTATTTAAGATTTCCAACAGAAAATAAATGACATCAAGGTGATTAATTGTATGATTTGTGGTGAGTGATTTATTTTTCTTTGACCACTATATTATGCCTAAAAAATATTACAACAATGGATTTTCAATAGGAAATGATTTCTTGAACAAATTGAATTTATCTCTAAAACTATTTCCGATTTTTTATTAATTATAAGTCTTTGTCAAATTCCAGACGTGACTAATTATGATTACTTTATCCAAATTTAAAGGCCTTTGCACCAAAACTTATTCAATTTGTGCAGAAAGCCCTATATAGATATAAATCTTAAAACCCCGAAAATCCCCAATTTTGACTGAGTTTGCTTATGATTTTCTAGGAACTTCAAGATGTTAGGAAGATTTTAGAAAAAGAATTAGTGAAAATGCTTTTGTAATTTGTGAGATATGAATTTTTCAAATTTGCTGCACAAATATAGTTACTAAACTGACGAGTCTTTGTACAAAAATTGTTTCAGACATTTCTTTGTGAAATCTTCAAGAGATAAATGCACGGTAATTTACCTAACATACTACGATACTAGGCTGGAATTTTTATTGAAAAATAAAATTATTTTCTCTATTAAATAGGTGGGTATTTATGACCCCGTTTATGTTGAAAACAAAAATTGTATTTGAAGTAGATAAATGAATTTTGCCTAGGGATGGCTGTAAATGCTTCAAAAACTGGCTTAAATGTGTTTTATAAGATGTTTCGAATTATTAGGAATATATTTGTGAGGGTTGATGATTTCAATGGAGTTTATAACTGTAGGCGATGCAACCCCACTCTTAGCAAAATAAAACATTGCAAAGGACTTTTTATCACACAAGATTATTTGATGCCATGACGTACTTCATGAGAGGAATTGGTGAAGGAGTTGCATGGTTAATTAAAGGGTGTTGTTTGATTACTTAGGGTTTTCATGGTTGATTTGGTCTTTATATGTCTAATTAGTGTTCGAATAGATATTTTGGGTTTTGCGTGATAATTTGGGATTTATGATATAATCAAGGCTTTGGTTGGCCATTTATGTTGACAGAGAAATTGGGAGACTTATACTATATGAATTTATAAATACGTTAGCAAGTCATTGAAATTTGTGATGGAATGATTTACCCTAGACTTAAGTTTTGTCGCTAAGCACTTTTAGAATTACTTAAGACCTAAATAACTCCCTAATTACACTAGGGATTTAATTAATACTTTATTTGGAGTGATATAAATAGGAATTAATTCCTGCACATTGTATATATGATAGACGTGACGGACATAGGCAAAGGAGGAGAAGCGAGATCTTTAACTAAGCGAAGGAGATTAGCTAAGCTTGAACAAGGCAAGTCCCTGCAACTCATGCTTATTTTTGAAGTGCTTGATCTGAAGTACAAAATCCCATGAAAAAATGCTATGCCTAAATTATGTAAAAATTACCTTCAATTGCGCATGTAATATATGCATACATCTTATGAAACGTTTTATGTATTTGACATGGCAATTACGATTTAAAATATGAGTATGCCATTTGAAGAAAATATATATGCCTGAAAATAATGCCTACTTACAATAATGTTAATATTTTGATAATGTAATTTATTGCTACATACTTGGTGTTATGAAGCCTCAAATGAACTTACGATTATGGAGCCATGCATCAAAATTATGCGAAACATGAAAATGTATTTGTGCATTTCATACATAAAATCTTTATAAAAACCATGGCATGAGTTTTATTCTTAATGGCTTCAAATATCAATACAATAAACTGCAATTAATACTTCTCGAGTAAATTTTAGAACGGATATATGAAGGTTTGATTTGGAAACCTTGGAGAAAA
Source organism: Voacanga thouarsii (assembly GCA_026120185.1). Classification (NCBI taxonomy): domain Eukaryota; kingdom Viridiplantae; phylum Streptophyta; class Magnoliopsida; order Gentianales; family Apocynaceae; genus Voacanga; species Voacanga thouarsii. Next base: position 27,977 of record JANUWF010003139.1, read on the forward strand.
ATGTTTGTGGCTTTGAACTTGGTCGAGAAGAGACTTGGGAATTTATTTCCAAAGACTGGAACAATTTTTGGAAATAAATTAATTATTCCATATTGTAATAACAAAGTCTTGAACTATTCACTATTGACATTGAGATCCCAATGGGCAAGACTATAGGACTAGTTTTCATTAGATTAGGAGAGAGTTCCAATAGATTGTTCGTTTTCGGAAAGTTATATTTTTCCGAATAGGCTAAAGGTTCTATTAGCTAAGCACGCTGCTTAGCTAGCAACACAATCTCCAAGAGGAGCTGGATGACAAATGTGAGACATTCGGTCTGATTTTATTTGAGAGAGACTAGTGGGGTATTCCCTCGGGAAGGATGTACTCTCTACCCAATTACCTAGCATGGAAAATACTGTCAACATATATATGACGTACTGTTATCATAACTGACACAGTATGGGTATCTTATTAGTACGTAGGATATGGTTCTATACTATGTTCAGGACTTTTGAAGATTGAATTTTATATTCCAGAAATTTTATATGAACAAGTTTACTCGGCAAAATATTTATTTATGCAAGCTACTAGTTTTGTATTTGTTGTATCTCACCAATATTATATTGCATTTGAAATGTGAAAATTATTTAAATTATGAATGTCTCTCCATTCAAGTCTACTTCTCATGCATCATGACACGCAGTTGTGAAAATTGTGACACAAATTCGCACACACGCACTTATTGTGATTTTTATAATCTCACACTACTTTTCTAATCATTTTTTCTGAGTAAGATGAATTTATCAGGACTAACGGTTAGAGCTCTCTTTTGTAATAGCAGTAGCCTTGACACAATGTTTTGTTTATTAATTCAGATGTTGGGAGCATTATTTTGGACCCCTATCCCATGCAAGGATGGTAATAATCATAATTTGAAGTTTTAGTTTATGTTCGAAGTTTTAGAATTGCTTATCTTTTTAAAGTGTAAGATTCGGGTATATAAAAATCATACAATTTTGAGTCATACTTAGCCAAGTTTTAATTAAAACATTAATCCCCAAATTGCACATATGAACAAGTATATTCATTGCGAGCATAGTATAGGGTATTAACGAGTATCGATTCTCATGGAACCACTACCATTAGTTACTTTTCATTCATTATTTAACCAACCCAATAAAGTGATAAGAATAAAAAAGAAAATAAAGAAAAATATAAACAACTCAAGGATGAAAGAATATGCAATTTAGATAGATATTCTTGAAGACATGGCAATGAATTACTCAACAATTCTCACAAAGAAATTCCTTCTTGTCATCATGAAGGAATTCAAATAGACCAACCAACTTCATTTACATTCTAGAGAATCACTATTATTTAGGTAAATCAGTGAGTATTTTCTGTCTCAACCAATTTACCCAAAAGATACATTAAACTTTATCCTTACCTAAATCCCTAAACTCTAGGCAATATAAAGTATGAAATTCGTCAATGACTCTATATTCTAGCAATCGTCAACTAATCTTTGATTACCTATATATGTTCTTAACAATTAACCCCTTTTGCAAGTAAGTTAGAAGATAAATAATATAAAATTAATTAAATTGAAACTATTATCAACCTCTTTTGCAAGCAAGTCAACAAGAAGAATCAATCAATCAATTCTTTAATTAAAGCAAATAATCAAATGCCAAGAATAATAATCAATTGATCAAAAGATTAAATTAACTCAAAAATTTTGAATATTAGAATAATATCAAATTACAATGAAAACATTAATCACGTCATTGTTCTAGAAAAAGAAAATAACAGTAAAAGAAAGAACTCATAGACAAGCCCCCTTCTTCTTTCTCGAACATCTTCTTGAACAGTGCCCCTTAAATGATGAATCCCATCTTCAACGATTGATTTGTAGTTTTGATCCTTGGGTTCAAGTGTTTCTCTTGTGCTTTCCTTGCTTAAATAGGCTCCCAAGATGCAAAAAAATCGTTTCTTAAGAGTTCTATGCTGAGTACAAGTTGAAAAATACCAAAACTCTTAGGAAATTACCAAATCCGTGAATAGAAAGGAGAAGTCGCCATAGAACAGACTGCGACTGGCACCGGCTCAGCTCTTCATGGCCAGCACCGGCCGTGTTCTGCTTTGGATGGACATTGCTCTATTTTTTTTCTCTCCTATTTTCTAGTATTAGGTTGGTGCCTACTGTGCACAGCACGGCCGGGACTCTATCCGGCATTGGTTTTTGCTTTTTTTTTTTCCGATGTATTCTACATAAAAACACCAAAATACATTTTCAAAGGTAAAATATCAAATATGAAGGAATATATCTAGTTATTACATCAAATGAATTACAAAATAACCTCAAATAACTAGGAATTAAATGATTATTTTAGCCCCTATCACATTATTCCACACTTGAATCTTTGGTTTTCCTCAAGCAAAGTAATTAAGACAAAGTATTTTAGCCCCTATCACATTCCCATGTCCCGGGGGGAAGGGTATGATTTCTGGTCAATAACGTTGTGCCAAAAGCAAGCGAAGAAGGAAGTGTGGAGGATTTACAAAATGTGGTGGTTAAAGTTGGAAGTGCATCCATGCAAGCATCTTGGATTATTCGCACCGTGTGAAAGAAATTCATAAACCACAACATCGACTTGCTTGGTGCCCAGCGGGCACTAATTGGTCAACAATGAGAGTCGCATATTAGAACATAAAAGGGTTTAATAAAACCCTCAAGCAGCACAGGGTTAGGGATTTCATCTCAAAGCACTATGTGGGTGTTTGTGGTATTTTGGAAACTAAACTCAATGTGGAAGGCCTATAGAATATGCTAAGGAACCATTTTCCTAATTGGGCTACGAAACACAATTTTAATGACTTAGAAGGGGGAAGGGTGGCCGTCCTATGGAACGAGGCTAAGGTTGATGTGCATGTTTGGCATAGCTCGGCACAGGCACTATCTTGCCGCATCACTTGCAAAGTTACTCATATCTCATATTTTTTCACCTTTGTGTAAGCTTACAATACAGTTGTTGCCAGGCAACCCCTATGGAATGATTTGAAGCAATTCTCCAATCAACTTTTGACCCTATGGATTATTATGGGGGACTTTAACACTTATTTACAGGTGGATGAAAAATTAGGAGGGACAACCCCTACTACCTATGAGCAAAATGACTTCTCCTTGCTTTGTGCGGAGACTGGCCTAGTAGACCTCCCATTTGTTGGCACACAGTACACGTGGATAAACTCCCGGGCATGGTCCAAGCTAGATAGAGTCATGGGTAATGACGCCTGATTCCGGGGTCAAAGCCAAGCATCTATGGAGTTTTTCCCCATTACATGCCTTTCCGACCACAACCCATGCCTTTAGATGCAGGTGGATTATCCGATGGGGGGGAGGGGATGGGGGTCCTCCATTTAGATTTTTAAATATTTGGACAGCCCAGGAAAGAATTTTTTATTTGGTTGATAGGGTGTGGGAACAAAGTTTTGAAGGTTATCATCAGTATATAATGTGTCAAAAGTTGAAGGCACTCAAACGGGATTTACGAGGACTGAACAGAAATGAATTTTCCCATATTTCGACTCGTGTTTAGTAAGCTAACAAAGAGCTACAGAGGGCACAGCAGCTATTGTTAGATAATCCCGTAGACAGCGCCTTGATTGCCCAGTACAAGGATCGAAAAATTACTGCTTGGAGGTTGGCAGTGGCAGAAATGAAGTTTTATCAGCACCTAGCAAAGGGGAAATATATTGCATAGGCCGACAAATGCACCAAATACTTCCATGCCATAGTTAATAGGAACAAGAAATGGAACTTCATTGCATCCATTATAAAGGAGGATGGAACATGGACTGACAGTCAAAAGGCACTTGCAGAAGAATTTGTTGACTACTCCTACTGACTTATTGGGACTCGAGTTTAGTGCCAGAAACTCAATGTGGACTATGTTAGTGCTAGTCTACTGCTGCCACATCATCACATGGCAGACCTGGAGAGATATTTTCCTACCCAAGAAAGAAGGTGGCTTAGGACTTTGAAATGTGAGCACTTGGAACGGGGCACTGTTGTCCCGAATCTTAGGGGATATCTAATCAGAGAAACAATCTCTCTGGGTTAAATGGCTTAATCACTATTATATGGATGGCCATTCAATCTGGGAGATACCATAACATAAGGATCATTCTCCTTTGTTCTGAAGAATACTATCAATCAGGGATTCCATTCTAGAACGGGAAAGAGATGCAAATCGAGCAGCAATACTCTTGTAGTCTTGGACAATAAGGACCACAAGATTCACTGTACAGGCATATAACTATCTAAGGCCATCACTACCGAAGGTACAATGGGCCAAAATGATCTGGAAGTAGGGGCTCATGCCAAAGCATTCATTCATGGTTTGGTTGTGTGCCAAGGACCGATTGAAAACTAAAGATGTTCTGGTGTTCCGGCCGGATGACATGTCATGTCCTTTATGCCAAATGCATCCGGAGATGACCAGACACCTATTCTTCAACTGTGTAATACTGAAATAAGTATGGACGGATATTAAGGCATGGTTAGCCTTACCACAGGATATGAATTTGATCGACACTTGCCTCAATTGGTTCACCCGGGCAACTTGCAGGTCCTCGTGGCTTGCCAAAGCCAAAGTGTCCACAATGGCTGCCACGGTTTACTACATCTGGCTAGCACGCAATTGAGCACTTTTTGAAGGAGTTGCCTATCAACCTTTGGAAACTACGAAGAGGATCAAAACACATGTGTACTCTATTCTTTTTACCTTGTACCCTCTTGTTTTGACCCGTTTTGAGGATTCTATCTGTCATAGCTAGTTAATAGTTGCATTGCTATTAACTAGCATGATCCTGTGTACATACACTTTGATCAATATATACATTTACTTCTTGATCCAAAAAAAAAAAAAAAAGTAAAAAGAAGACAACATAAGTTTCACTTAAAAAAATTTTGACTATAACAATGCCACTATTCTCATTCAAACTTTAAATATGATCTTGTCATTCTTCCAACCATTTAAAAAATTTGTAAATCGAAACAATAGATCAAACATACCAAGGCCTTTGAAGTCAAGTTAAATGATACTACGTATGTAGTAGGGTGTTACATGGGACGTCTAGATAGATACAAAGGTCTTTGAAGCATTAGATCCCCAACCTATTTGCGCTAAGCATGTAGTGGGGTGTTACATGGGATGTCTAGATAGATTAGAGTAATCGTTTTACAGTAGTTTTGTAATGATACTAAGTGGTATCTTATTGATGCTCAAGTGATTATTAAATGATGGTATCTTTATGATACTGAAGTGACCATCGTATGGTGGTATCATGATGATACTAAATTGGTTATATAGTGTGTCTTGATATTTCTGGGGAGGTAATGGTTTTAGGCTTAAAAAAAAATATTGCTAATGCTTGAGGATTGTGTTGCGGATAATTTACTTGACAAAATTATTTGGCAATGTAAATAATTTATGATTTGCCGAATTTATCCCCATAAACAATATTTATCAGGAAAAGCATAAAAACATATGGGATTTATTCATATCCATTGAAAATGATACTACTTGTGCATCTTGACTTGTATTATAGCTGTCACAATTCATATTATCGAATTTACTGAGATTATTATAATCTCACATGATTTTCTAACCATGCTTTTGGGGTAATATGAGCTTATCAGGACTATAGAGTTAGAGTTATGTTTCACGGTGGTCATAATTTTGATACAATATTTATTTTCTACATTTTTATTTGGATGAATGGAAATTTTTATTTTGGAGAATTTAGTCTATGTTGATATTGTAATAGTTCATTTGATGTTTTAACTCTAATTCAAAGTTTTGAAGATTTATTTGCCTATTCATTTATTTTCATACCATGTTATAAATGCCTAGGTTTGAAGGACGAGGCGGCATCCCTGTCCTGACTGACTACATATGTAGTGGGGTGTTACAACCCATCATATAAATCATTTATTAACATATCTTAAACTTTTATGTATGAAAAATATGGTTACAAACACGTTAAATAAAAAAAAGAGTATTATCAATGTAAAATATCGTTACAGAATTTTTTGATCTTTTAACGCATATTTCTAATGTCTAGAATTTTTTTCTTGGTTTGGTTTTTAACGAGCTGGTATTCTATCCTTTTAGAATGGAAAATATTCACTTTTTTCCTTCACTAGGATTTTGTCCCATGGGATTTTTCCTAGGAAGGTTATTCAACGAGGCATTTCCGATATTTTGAAAATGAACATCCAAAGGAGAGTATTATTAAATCAGTAAGATAAAGTAGTTTGTTCATCTTCTGAAACTATCCATTTATTTTGATGGCAGGTGTAATTCTTCAATTTTTGAGATTATTCATTTCTTCAACAAAAAAAAAAAATGACTGTTTATTTTCTTAGAATATTAATTTTATGGATAAAAAGATTGTATTTATTAAATTTATTTCTTATCCTTTAAGATGATACATTTAAACCTTTATAAAATACAAGTCTTACGTAAATGTGTAGATTACCAATTTTGAATTTAAGTAATTCTCTTATTTCTCTATTTTCTTTGGTCTTTTTCTTTTATAGTTTTTATAATTTATTTTCTAATTCTATTTTGACTGAAATTCACTAACCTTGCTTAATTCTATTTTGAATTAAATTCACAATACTTTCTTTGGATAAAGTGTGTGCAAATGCCAATCTTCCTCGCAAATACTTATCGCCAGAAATTATTAATTTTTCATATCATCTTCAGCCTCGGGCTTGTAGTGTTTACTAACGTGCAAAAATCAAAATTAATGAAAAATGAGTAGACGTTAGATAAGTTACATTTTAATATTTCTAATTTCAGTATTTCGGATTGAAGACTGGAAAAATTCATGAACAATATCCAATACATTTCACATGATCTGTGTAGACCTTGATTATGCAATTGTTCAAACCTGAGGAAAACTTAACACGTATAACTATAGAGAAAGAAGTCAGCTATGGGAGAGATGCATTTTAGAGACCGTACCATCTCTAAATAGTGACCAATTCACTTAATTTATCAAGTGGGATGAATGGAGACATACTTGACACAAGTAATATTTATATAGAATGGAGACATACTTGACACAAGTGGGATGAAGTAGAAAATCTGATTTCTTTTGGCAACTTTAAAATAAACTTCTTTTCTATTTCAATATTTTACAGCACTTCTTCGTTTTCCAATTATTTATAGTAGCATCCTTGAATAAGAAAGCACAAAACAGTTAAAATTCATTGCATATATTGCCTGTATCAATTTATGCATTATTTGCTGATATGACATTTGAAAATTGATGAAAATATCGCGAATTTGAAAAGAACAAGAATTGCTTGTTTTGCATAGAAAGTAAATCTTTGTCAAACCTGCACACACCATACCGATTCAAAACTAGTAAAAACTTAGACAAATATGAAAAAGAAATATGTATATAGAAATAGAAATATAAGAATTCCATTGACCATATAGCCAATAGATACAGTCCATGCTACATTATGCAAAGCATATAACAAGCAGAAAAGAGAAAATAATACAAAACAAGGACATCGGCCAGAGTGGCCCTCCCACAAACAGCTTTCAAAGACAAATCCCGGTGCTGGAGGGGGGAATTACGCGGCATTTGTAGTTCTTACAACACGGCTTACCCTGTGAACCACATGGTCTATAATGCTTAATGCAATCCGCACTGAGGGCGTTTTCACGTTCTTGTATTATGGTAGTTATTATCTCCACAACTGGTTGCATTTTCCTTGACGTTTCAATTATGGGTAGTTCTTCTTCTCCTTCAGGCATATCATGTGCACTAGAACCTACAAAAAAACAATTTGTGTCTGTATACACTACTAGTCTTAAAAAAAGAAAAATAATAACATTTTGGGAAGATTTGAGATCACAATTTGTCATTGATTATAGCAAAAGAGAGAGAAAAAACAAAGGAGAAATGGAGTGGGAGAATCTAACCTGCAGAGGCAACAAGCAAAAGGAGAAGGAAGCAAGCAAGCTTAGCCATATGCAACGTTTGTTCTCCGAGAAACTTTTGAATCTTGTAAATGATTTGGTGGTTTCAATTGGCCAAAAATCTTCTGGATTTATAGTGTTCAAAACGCAAGTTTAAATATTTGAATTCAGTGCTTGGCAGTACTTCGGGTGTTTGTTTAAGAGAGCATATGGAACTCATGGCCATTTTCTATTCGGATAAACCAATCTTCTAGGCAAGTATTATCCCTAGAAAATATTAAAATGGCCATGTGAGAAATTTTTCATTTTCCTATAAAATTCAGTCTTGGGCTTGTAAAATTTTTATTATGGAGCGAAAGTCGAAATGAAGAAAAAATGAATAAAAAAGTACTATAACGGTTGTCGGGGTTTTTTAAAATTTTTTATACATATTTAAAATTAGATACTTATTGTGTGAAATAAATCAATAAATAAAAGATCGAAGCCTAAGAATGATCGCTAGGAAGAAATTCAATGTTATTTTTCGATGCTAAATGAGTCCCATTGTATGTTTTTGCCATAATAAAACTTTATCATCATATTGATTATTTTATAATATATAATATATTAGAATTTTTTCTTGTAGAAAAAATACGATTATTTTAAAATAATATAAAATAGTAAGTATATCAATCTCGTTAGAACAGAAGGTGTACATGAATTCATTTCGGATAACTGCAATGCTGACTCATAGTATATGTCACCATAAGTAACAAATAATCTAATATACAAGTGATACCATAATTAGGTGCGAACAGGTTAGTTTGACGGAAAATAATACTACATGGGACCAGCAGTAAAAGACGAATCACTTTGAAGAACAACATCAGAAAGTCACATGGAAGAGGCCGTAATTGCTTCTGCCGTGTTATTGTTAATTTCTTGGGCAAAAAAGATGGAGAACCCCGCAAGAAATAATCGAAATTATAGCAAAAGAAATAATCAAGTACGATATTTAAAAAAGAATTTTATCAGGTAAATTATTTTCAATCACAAACGGAAGCGATTGTTCATTGAAGTAAAATATTGAACTCATCATTCACAAACCATATTGTGTATCGAGATTTCTCATCTGCGATAATTTACAAATATGACCTCATGACATAAACCATACAGAAATAGTACAAAGGGCTGGGTGTACATCCCTCATGAGAGGATACCCCGATATCCCTCTCACATATAAATAGACCGGATATTCCACGTCCGTCCTCGGTTCCTCTTAGATACTATGTTGCTAGCTAAAAACCCGACTCAACTACTACGATTGATGCCCTGATTGGAAAAGACTTCCCGAGACGGCAAATCAACTGGAATTTTCTGCTGAGCATACGAGAGCATGTCCTTTAGTTTCGTCCAATGATTGCTCAAGCCTTAAAATAGATGCGCGTGATTCAAGAAATTCTCATTCTGTTATGGAATCTAAAATTTCAGTTTCAAGAATTATTAATACAAATCCCAAAAATAATATTTCTAAATTTACCCCGACCAGAAAATGAAAGTTCATATTTTCCCTCCAAAATTTCGTGAAGGTAGAAAATTCCTTTATCCAAAATAATACTTATTCAAAGCGTGATAAATTATGCAATTTTATAATTTGCCTCAAAAGAAATATCAACATGAGTCACATGTCATGCTATGAGTTTCGCAAATTATGTACATGGATGAAAATTTTGAATTAGGTGCATTGATTAATCCATAATTCCTAATCAAACATAGTGCTTCATATAGAAATTCTCTAAGGTTGATCATGCAAAATTTTTTGTATCGGAGTCATAATGTAAATAAGGGTAATACCAAGTGTGATAAAATGAACTAACCCAACATTTTGTTTCAATAAATAGTAATGAAGATTCCAATCATTGTGTATGCAAAATCATTGAATTTCTTTTGAAATTACTTTTCACAAAAAAGTCATGAGATGTAAGGACTTACCTCTTGTCCAAAAGCTTAACAAATTAGCCTCAAGATATTCTAGGTGCTTCCTCCTCCTAAGTCCAACTCCGAATCTAATACAAGTATAATATAGGAATTAATTTTCTAATTAAATGAATCTAAATAAAGCGTTAATCATGATCTTGGAATAGTTAGAGGAATTACTTAGATCTCAAATAATTCCAAAATGCTTAGCGATAAAACCTAATTGATTCTAATCACAAAGAATCCCAACAAGAAATCAAACAATCTTCTAAAAATATCTATAATTCAAAAAGCATAGAACTCTCCTACTTCCTAATTTGACATCCATAGTCAAATAATTAATGCCTTAATTGCTGAGCAAAACCCTAATCACCCATACAAACCCTAATTAGCCATACATCTATAATTAATTGATCAATAAGGTAGCATCTAAACTAACTTTTTTTTACCAATCACACCAAGAGTTCAAATAGCTTTTCAACAAATTGAAATTCTCATCTTATAAGGGTACAGGGGATCATTATTCAAAATCATACTATAAAAGCAGCTCATCAAATTTTAATCAAATATTTCTCCCATAATTCTAAAAATCACACAACATTCACATAAACCCAATTTGTAGAAATTATAACTATTTGTATGAGTAAATTCATTTTCCAACTTTCAACAAAAAAAAAATTCTGCTTTTACTCTAAAATAGGGGTGAAAATCATTTATTGAATTAACCAAGAAAACCATTTTATTTCTGAACAAAAAACTGCAGTTTAAAACCTCAATATGTTAGGTGAATTACTATATATTTATCTCACTAGGATTCCCACAAAAAGGACTCAAATAATTTTTACACAAAGTCTAGGGTGAATAGTAAACTACCTTGGGCAGTCAATTTCAAAAACTCATAACTCCCAAATTATAATGTATTTTTCAATGATTCATTTTCTGAATTTTTTCTAACATCTTGAAGTTTCTACATTCCAAAAATCATAAGAAAATTCAGTCTAGAAAGGGGTTCTTCGGGGGTTTAAATTTTGTCCCCTGTACAGGGGGTTCTATACTGTTTAAACACATTCAACAACACACCACAATTATATAAACCCTCAAATACGTACCAAACATATCCTAGATTCTATAAAACATCATACCCAAGACCCATGATCATAATTTGGCTTAAAGAAAACAACACCCAGATCAAAATCCAAAATTTCAGCAAGCACTCTATTTTCTTCAACCATTATCTTGAACATAAGGAACACCAAAACTTCCCCAACTAGTCAATATGAAACACCACACACATAGGGCCTCAGTTCCACAACATCAGCAAAAAATCATTTCATCAAATTTTTCGCATTCAAAGAACGAATTCCAAGAGCAAATAAATGAACAGAATTTTCAATACACGTAGGACCATTCTTTCAGTTAGAGCAAAAATGCTACAAGACATGTCTTCCATTCATAAAACATCAACTATCCAGTGATTCCTCTTCTTCTTAAACATTATTTATCAAGTCCCCATGGAGAAATCACACAAACAAAGCCTCCAAGATATTATTTTTGAAAAACTTGCAGCATATTCAGATTTTTGGTTATCAGCAATGTTTTGGGGGGGGGGGGGTAAAAATGATTTCTTAACATAAAAGACTTCATTTCTCACATCATAAAACATCTCCTAACGTAAATATAATAGTTTTCATCATATATATCCACCCATATTGCATAAAATAAGGAAAACATCAAGCTGTCCAGCAAGGGGTATTATCGGCATAGCATGAACAAGAGAAGAAGATGCATTTTTTGCCTACCTTTTGAAGCTCTACTATTACACAATGAAAGATAACAAGATATGGGTTGATCTTCAAGTCCTTCGCTGTTCTATATAGTGTTTTTGCAAGGGAAGAATCAAGGAAAATAAAATGGTGAGAATGAGACCACGATTTTCGATCACAAAAATGGAAAGAGAAGTGGTGAAGCTTCCCTTAGTTCTTTGGCTCAAGATCACTGAAAATGCTTCCTTTAATCTGCAAGGAATAATGTTAGCTTGAAGATGATTAGTTTCAATGCCAAAGGGGGGTGGGGGGTGTGCAAGTGTCTTGGCCAAGGAGGAGCAAGTTTTCCCTTAGTCACCAATGCTGCCAACCAGCCTTGGGGAGGAGAGGAAAGTGAGTTTTTCTTGAGAGGGAAAGAAGAAGAAGCTTGGGGAAGAATGGGGTGTTGGCCGGGCCACAATGGGGAGAAAAAGGGGGGGGAGGGGAATATGGTTTTATACAAGGGTAATTTTCAATCCAATGGTGGAGACAAATTTACCCTAAATTCAAGGGCCAAAATGAAGGGTATTTAGTTGGGTCAAAATGATCCATGGATCTTGGATGTGGGTTTTTGGGTCAAATGATGAAATTAAGTCAAATAATCAAAATTAGATTTGACACGAAATTTGACTTTAATTAGCAAACAAGGCCAAACTCCCTCTTAAAATTACATTCACTCAAGAGGGCATTTTTAACAAAGGAAGGTTCATTATTAGAATATCATTTGAAATGTGATACAACATTTCATTTGACTAAATTGTCTACTACACATAATACGTATATATATACAATGCACCATTACTTACATATAAATCACTTACTATGATTCACACAAATAATTACCTTAATACACTTACTTCCCCTAAAAGAATGCACACAAATAGCATGTGAAATAGTCATAAATAATGTAGTTGATTTATGAAATGGGTTTAATTCTATCAAGCATTTTGTTCCCTGACACTCCATTTAGTAAGATATTACACTTTGGCTCAGATGTCACGCGCATAGAGTCTGCTATGCATGATTCAAGTTCCCATGTGGTTTCCAATGAATATGGGAAAACCCTAGTTGTCTCACAACTGCCTTCTGCTGAGGGTTCAAGGACATGCCCTCAAAAGTGCGGATGAGACAATGCCACATAATATTATTGCCCATAATAATTCTGATTATGCTCGCGTGACATACATGCATGTCAGATTATTTATTCCTTTCTCTATTTGTGTCAAATTATTCCTTTCACTATTGTCTTTTAATGTATCTTTTCACCTTTATAATGTAGTTTCTTTTGGGTGCTACTAGGTTATAGATTTAAAAATTGAAAAAAATTAAAAATACAATCATAATCAATTCATAGAGTCCGAACTCAAATCAGATCCAGTTCCGACTGGAATAAACTCAACTTGTGTTGGACAAAGCCCAATGTGTGTCCAGGGAAGGAAGCGGGATAAAAAAAATTGGGGATTGAAATTTTGTTCATGTGCCCGGAAGTTGGAAAAGGTTGAAACGTGCAATGCCAATCATGTTCACGCAGAGCCGCAGATGGCAGAACTGAAAAAACTAGCACAAGAAGAAAGGGTAAAGCAGAAGGCTTTGTTGTCTGGTCTGGTTGATGAAATGAGAAAATGTGCCAAATGGTAGAATGATACAGTAGCAAAAAGGTCATTTTAGTGTGAGCTAATATTTCATGAAAGGAGGAACTGGGTGAACGAGACAAAAATAAAAAGATCT
>JANUWF010003140.1:0-56904 GCA_026120185.1 Voacanga thouarsii
CGCTATTTTATTTGTGTGACCTAGTTATAAAGACTCATTGTCCTTTGGACGGAGCGACATCCCCGACCCTGTTGGGCCTAGGTAGCGGGGTGTTACAGTATATATATATATATATATATATATATATATATATATATATGTATGTATGTATGTATGTATATTAATATATATAGACACACACATATTAACATAAATGAAATGTATTAATTTGTATAAACATGTATATATATGTATATATATATATACATTATATATATAGATATATATATGTGTGTATATATTTATTAATATATTAAAAATATATTAACATCTTTATATATATGTATATATAATTTAAATATGCTATATTCATATATATTCATATATTTTTTTATATGTATATATATTAATATGTATATATACATGTGTATATATTTATACATATAGACATGCACATACCAACATAAATAAATATGTATATATGTACATATATATATCTATTAATTTTTGTGAATATGTATGTATATATGTGTGTTGTGTGTGTGTGTGTGTGTGTGTGTGTGTGTTTATTTTAAATTCAATGCAAAAACAAATTGATTTCTTCCTATGGTTTGAAGCCTATGCTAATATTCAAAAGATTGATTATCGTTTTGCTTCAACTATTAATGTTTCAAAACTTTGGCAAACTGCTCAAGGCACAAATATTTCTTCTGAATTTCCTCCTGGTCAGAAGTTTAAAATTCCTTATGGAACTGAGCAAATTGATGCTTCTCCTTTTAAAAGGAAAAGTGACGATATACTTCTTCCAAAAGATATTCAAAATCTTTATGAACAAAACAACTATACAAATATTTATTTACAAAGTATTGGTGAATATTTGATTTCAAAACCAAGTACTCCTCCCGTACAAGAAAATTATGTACCCAGTACTTCTTCAAGTTCATCAATTTCTTCTACACCACTCTTCAAACCTTATGAGATTCCTCTCTAGTTTAGGAAAGAACTAAGTAAACAGACTTTTGATAAACCTCTTCTTACTGAACTTCAAAGAAGGATTGCTGAAATAGAGAAATCTATTATCCCAGATTCTCCTTCCACTCCTCAACTGCCTAGTGGTACCAAGGGTAGGGAAGCTGTTCCCAGAAAATGAGAGAAGATAAGGGGAGTTAACAGAGAAAATAAGACATCGTGCAAAATGTATGCAAATTACTAAACAAAGAAAAATAATGAAATAGGCATGGTAGATATAAATATGGGCTTTATACTTCCCGTAACTTGGTAATCATCATCTTCAGGTTCCATAAGAAGGATACATTCAAGTTAATAATAATTTATGATGTAAAATATGGAGATCTATTTGTGATTTTTGTAGATATGAGCTTTAATCAGTAAATAAAGAATAGATCTACAAAGTCTATAACAGATCTAAGAGAGATTAGGTCATTAAGAATAAATTCTTGTCTCTTACAGGCTACTGAATTAACAATGGCTATTACTCAACGTCGGTCAACAACAACTCAGTTAGACCACTTGTAGAGTAGATCTGAAACCAAATCTCTTTCCTTATCACCTCAGATTTGATATAGAGTTTATAGATTTATGCAAAATATATTGAATAAGTCTCAGGTCTATCATTATCATAAACATTTATGCATAATACGTGAGCTTCTGATGGCAAGCCATCATTTTCAACACAGAGTGTTTTCACACCGCGTGAACAAAGATACTCAATATAATTAGCATCATTATATCCACATGGAATTCATCACAAAATATTAATAATAAGAATCATCTATCTTACTTTCCCATCTGACTTTGATACCAAAGGGAAGGAAGGCTGTGTCTACCTTACTTCCCCATCTGGCTCTGATACCAAGGGGAGGGAAGCTGGTCCCGGAAAAGGAGAGAAGATACGGGGAGTTAACAGAGGGAGTAAGGTCGCATACAGAATGCTCAAAAAGTATAAAGCAGTAAACAAATAAGATAATTATAAGGCGGCATAGCCGAGCATAAAACAGAAATAATATATGTATTACAGAATAGAAATAAGAACAATATATGTATTACAAATTGAAACTGAAATACATGTAAATTGGGAGTTAGATGAGAATTCTAATTGGAGAGGAGATGGGGGTTCAAACTTAGTGCTTGTGTAACTAAGCTTATGGTTGAATGAGAATAGAATGGCTATTTATAGACAAAATAATCGTGTTGCTACAGTAGCCCTCTACAATTTACAGTGCAAAATAGTAACACGTAAAAAGCTGCTACAGTGTACAATTGAAAAGAGTAACATGTGAAAAGTGCTATAGTATATAGTACTGCTATAGTGACCTATGTACAGTAATTTTTGCTGATGTCATGGTGGATGTTAGATTTCTGTTAATGCCTTCCAAGATATCATCTGATCACTATTCAAAATAGTAATCTTCTTCATCCTCATCATTACCAAGTTCTTCTGGGAATGTGTCTGAAGGCTGTTTCTAGGTAGTAGATGATTCTACTTTCATTTGGTGCAGTAATTTCTGTATTGCTGCAAAGAAGTCTTCTTTTGAGGCTGACACTGCTAGGGTTGCAGTAAATATGGATTTCTACTGTAAGAATCCTGTTTGTTGGCAATTGGAGGGAGACAGATATTTGGGATTGGTTTTAAACCATTTGGGATTTGGGTTACAGCTGGTTGTGGTATGCTCATCGCATAATCTTTTGGTAAGGTAAATTTTTGTTTACCGAAGGAGGATGAGGATTCAAAAGAATCCTTTTTTGGAGTCTGTTGGGTTATATGTAGTGCTATTAGGGCTGGAAGCTCATTGAGCTTCAGCTTGTTTTCTTGGGAGGCATGGCTATTGATGTGTCCGGACTTGGGTGTAAAAATCATACAAAAATTAAGCACATTCCCAATCAAATTTAAATTAAAACGTTCAACCCAAATCACACATATGAGCAAGCCTACTCATCATTAACCAAGCATAGGGTTCAAACGAGTGTCGATCCTCCAGGAACAAGTAGACATTCATCACCTTTCTTTCATTGTTTAATCGATTCAATAAAATGAAAAACAAATAAAAAGGAAAATAAAATAAATATATACACGTCAAGGGTGGAGAAGTATGCAATTCAAATCATTGTTTAGACAAACATGATCTTAAAGTACCCAACCTTCATCATAACTAATTACACTCTTGGCATCATGAAGGATAAATATAGACTCACTTCGATGGTCAATCCATGAAATCACTATTTTCTAGACAAATTAGAATCACTTGGTCTGTCTCAACTTATTCATCCAAAAGATGCATTAAACATAATCTTTAGTTAAATTCCCTTGGTCTCGAAAAATTTAAAGTATGAAATTAATCAATGAACCCTTGGTCTCGGATGATATCAATTAACGTTCAATTACCAGTTCTAAGCAATCAACCCCCTTTGGTCCAGTAAGTCAATAGCCAACAGAATATGAAATTAATAAATTGAAACTACCATCAACCTCCTTTGGTCTAGCAAGTTAATGGAAAGAACCAAACAACTAATCTCGTAATAAGCACAAGTAATTAAATACGAAGAATAATAACCAGTCAATCAAAATATCAGACAACTCTAGAAATCATGAATATCTAAACAACGTTGAATTACAATAAAACAATTAACATATCAGTGGTCAAGAAAAAGAAAAGAAAGTAAAAGAAAGCACTCATAGACAAGCCTCCTTCTTCTTCCATTGAAAACCTTCTTGTACAACCCTCTTTGAGTTGAAGAATTCCTTCTTTGATTTGAATGATTTTCTATGATGATCAATGAATTCTCCATTTCTTCCCTTATGTTTTTCATCTATTTATAGGCTTAGGAAGTGCCTAAACTCGTAGGTACAGAGTTCTTGGCCAAGTAGAAGTTGGAAGATACTAAAACTCCACAGATTACCAAAACTCGTGTAGAAAAAATCAAGCACCGCCTTATCTTCAGGGCCTAGTCGGCGCCGCCTTAGCTCTTGGAGTCAGCACCGGTTGTGTTCTGCTTCTCTACTCCTTCACCGATTTTTCTCTGAATTTTGTACAATGAAGACCAAAATGTAGCCAATGCCGCCTTGACTCTTGGAGCCGGCACCGGTTCCCCTCTATTCCACTATGTTTTGACAATTTTTTGTTACTTTGAAGTTCGTGTAATCCAGTGCATGGCCGGCACCGGTTCTAGAGCCCTAGCTGGCGCCGCCTCTCCTCTATTTTGCAACGTTTTTGTTTCATTTTATTTTAAAAATCTGAAATAATGAACAAAACACCTTTCCAAGGGTAAAATTTCAAATATGAAGGAATATGACTAGTTATTGAATAAAATGTATCACAAAAGAACCTCAAATAACTAAGAAAAACATGACTAATTTAGCCCCTATCAGCTATCTACCCTGTAGAAATTTCTGAGTTAAAAAATTAGGAATAGAGTTTGAAGATCCTTTGATATATTCTATATTAAAATAAAAAATAGATAAAATAGCCTACCACCTAGCAAATATTTCTTTAGAGGCTAAGTTTTTTACATCATTTTGTAAAACATTTTTTACAGCTTTGCAATCAAGGCAAAGTAAGAATTTTTAATTTAATAAATCAGCTTGGAATTTGAAAATGAATAAAATAATTGCTAAATTTTTTTTAATAGTAGGATAATTCTGCTGAGAACTATTCCAATGTTTTGATGCAAAAGTCACAATCTGTTCTTTGCCATTTTTGACTTGTTTGAGAATGCCATAGTAACCTATGTAGAGGCATCAGTTTGAACAATTTTTGGAGTAGATCGATCAAAAAGAGAAAAACAAGGAAGCTGTTTAACTCTGGACGTGACTTGTCTAACTATAGAAGTATGGATATTGGTCCATGGAGAAGAAGGTTATTTGAGTCTGTCATGCAGTTGTTTGATCATATTGCTTAATCTTGAAATAAACTAAGAAACATAATTTAAACAACCCAAAAATCATTGAAGTTGAGTCCTGTCAAGAATTTGATTAGGAAACTTATCAGCAAATTGAATAGATCTTTTAATGTGAACTATTGTTGCTGAATATTATGTCCAAGAAATCGGACACTTGTTTGAAATAGACTAAATTTTGAGAAAAGATTAGAACAACACTTTAAAGCCTAGGGGAAGGAAGCTAGTCCTAAAAAAGGAGAGAAGATACGAGGAGTTAACAGAAGGAGTAAGGTCACATATAGAATGCTCAAAAAGTATAAAGCAATAAACAAATAAGATAATTATAAGGCAGCACAACCGACCATTAAATAGAAATAATTTATGTATTATAGAATAGAAATGAGAACAATATATGTATTACAAATTGAAACTAAAATACATGAAAATTGGGAGTTAGACGGGAATTCTAACTGGAGAGGAGTTGGGGATTCAACCTTAGAGCTTTGCAACTAAGCTTATGGTTGAATGAGAATAGAATGGCCATTTATAGATAAAATAACTGTGTTGCTACAATAGCCCTCTATAGTGTATAGTGCAAAACAGTACACAAGTAAAAAGCTGCAACAGTGTAAAGTTAAAAATAGTAACACGTGAAAAGTGCTACAATGTATAGTAGTGCTACAGTGACCCCATGTACAGTGATTTTTGCTGATGTCATGGTGGATTTTAGATTTCTACTGATGTCTTCTATGATATTATCTGATCACTATTCAAAATAGTAATCGTCTTCATCCTTATCATTACCAAGATCTTCTGGGGATGTGTCAGAAGGCTGTTTCTGGGTAGCAGATGATTCTTCTTTCATTTGGTGCAGTAAATTCTCCATTGCTGCAAGGAAGTCTTCTTTTGAGACTGATGCTGCTAAGGTTGCAGCAGCTTTGGATTTCTGCTGTAGGAATCCTGTTTGTTAGTTATTGGAGGGAGACAGATATTTGGGATTGGTTTTAAACCATTTTTCGTTGGAAGGAATATATGTATTCTGTGCATTCCAATTCTTCCACCATTTGCAGTGTCCTTGGAGGGCAAGGTATAAGAGACCTTACTGGTCGGGTTCTTTGTCATATGCAAACTTTTGGGAATAAATCGAAGCAAGCTTGAATATGCTAACGAATTGGAGCAGTAGGGGAACTGTTGGTTGTTGGTTATAAAACCTATTTTTAAAATATTCAAATCCTTCTTTGACAGGGTCAGGAAGGATATTTTCAGTTGGGCCATAACAAGGCCACCATTGGTTAACAAACCAATTTGGAAAGACTAATTGGGCCGAATTCTTCTTGTTGAAATAAGAAAACTAAGAGTGATTTTGAAATTAATTCTGAAAGGTGAATGCATTTATCTAGGCCAATCGATAATCTCAATAATTATAAACTATCGGGTCAAATGGGTAGGAGAATTTTTTGAAAGCATTGAAGGTACGGAATGTGGGAAAACACGGAGCACGCAGCGGAAACGACAATTAAAAAAATGAAAAAACAAGAACAAGGATTCTAAGGCAGGGCCGGCACTGGTTGTGCCTTGTCCCAATCCCGAGGTTTTAAAAATTTTACCTCTTTTTCTCATTCTAAGTGTTAGCTGTAGCAGAACGTGTGCAATCGGTGTAGGTGTGCTGGTAGAAGGCTCTGGTGCGATTCCTACAAGCCTCCTACTCCGCCTTTGCATGTATGTTAATGTCGAACCCTCGGTCTTTCAGTATATGGCTTGCCTAACTACCGTTTGATGAACAATTAACGAGCTAGGGAATTTTCTAGAGAGAGAGAGAGAGGCGTCTGGCTCTACAGAGAAGAAGTCGTCACTCTTGTGTGGTAAAACAACGATCATAATTCTCAACCCTAATCCCCTTGTTTAACCTAAAATAAAAAATCCTAGGTCAAACTTGACTGGGCCATTGGACTCTTAGTTTAACCTATTGGGCTTAATTAATTATTCTAGTTAGAACCAACATAATGGCCCAACAAATAATTAATTTTTCAGCCCAAATAAACCAATCCAATTAAATAAGCCTAAATCAGTTTAGTCCCAGGTTAATCCCTAATTATTCAGACTGGGCCAAAGCCTTGAATAATTAATTAACCCACCAAACCAATTTAATTAATTCTCTCTCCATGGACCTTTATTTTATTCTAGCCCAATAATTAAATTAGACTACTTAAATAAAATAATTTCATTTAATTTAGGATCAATTCCTTCACTCGTATTTAATTAGGACTCACAATCTATACTGGGGACCCAAAGACACACCGCCTTGGCTACTAAAATGACCAAAATACATTTATCATATAAATAACTGTATTTTACATTTTAAATATTTCCTAATATCACCATAAGGAAATATTAGCCCCAAGGACAATGTTGCGTTAGCAAAGTCTCCGACCTACAGGTGTAATGACTAAAATACCCCTCTATACATCGTCGTACATTTACAGAGAAAGAAGTGTACTATCACCTCTCGAAATGACATCTACCATTCTTAGGCCTCTACTCCAATGATCCACGACCTCCTGGATTATTTCTGCTTTTCAAGGAAGCTACCCTAAAGCAAACATCCAAGTCATGTTTCCTAGGGCCCTGGATATTCAGATTATTCAGACAACCACAAGGGGTGATATAGTATAGAAACTTTATTGTACAAGTCTGTCTTAACTAACTAGTCACACATACCCAACATGCAAGTATATTGGCCTTACGATAGAACCTCAACTATAGCATATCAAAGTATATGCTTCCAACTACGTCAGACCACCAACTTATATTTAAGTCGTAGAGTAATAGTCCACGCTGTAGTAGTAGTAGTCTAGGTTTCTACCATATAGTACTTTTAAGAAACCACTACTACAGGTCCTGTTCTACGTATTCAAAATACGCTTATGTCATGAAGTGAGTGGACTACTTACTGGCTAAAGGTAAGCCATTCCCCATTTAGAATTCACAACATAATAACCTAAACATGATGAGATTCCCATTCTCATTAATCGGTTAAGAACAAATGTTTATGTGTTAAGTAACCCATAATTCATACCTTACTATGAAAAATCTCCATTCACATGGACCACTTACTTAAACACAATGGGTCTTTTCCAAAAGTAATTGTGCACAAATAAAATTGTAAATTTACAAACAATTTCTGAAAATAAATTCTTTTATTAAAGCATTCGATTTTTACATCAGAAACCTAGTCTAAGAGGGCATACATCCCAAAAAGCATTTGGCAGGGCATTCCATATAGAAGGAGTATGGATTGAATGTATTTGTGCTGTGGTATTGGTGATGTATGTCTTAGTCTTTTTGTCTTTATGAGGGTGAAAGGATGCACTCTCAATATGTACAAGTATGAACTCATAGTATTTTTGAGTGAATTTTGGAGATTTTTGGAGGAAATTAACATCCAGATCAAAGAGTTGTCAAGCTGCCCTTTGTGGGTTTAGATCCTAGAATTTAGGTTCCATTTGGAGTAATTTATATACTCCAAGAGTTTTAATATATGCAAGTTCTTGGGTTGAAGAGAACCTGGATCACCTTTTATACCATGTTTCAGGTTGATCCTGCTGTGGGGATGAGTAGCTAGAATGTTGCCTGCTTGAAGACTCTTGTTGTTTATTTTATATGTTGCTTTGAGAGCTGATAGTGAACAATTTATTTTGGATTTGTTCTTAAATTTATGGGTTGTAATAAGTTTTAATTTTAAAGTATTGTTTTATTTTTGTTTTTCTGTCCTAGTTATAAAAACCCTTTGTCCTTTGGACGGAGTGACACCCTGGGCCCTGTTGGGACTAGGTAGTGGGGTGTTACAGGTCTAATGCAGTAGGGAAATAAGGGAAATCAGCCCAGGATAGTACCACCAGGTCCTATGTTGAGTGCGCTGATGTGTCGAAAATTATAGAAGGCGAGGTCATACTGAAAGAGATTGCTGGTCAAGGGGAGTGACAAAGAGATGTTTCAATTGTGGTGACTCGAGCCACCTAAGGAACAATTGCCTAAGGCCACTCAAAATGAGGTAAGGAGTCGTGACTCAACTAGCTGGGGAAGCTAGAGGAGCACCTATTGGGACAACTGGAGGAGGAGGCCAAAAGCTTCAAGTGAAAGCCAAGGTCTTCGCACTAAACCAGGAAGAGGTTGGAGTTGATTTAGCGGTAGTTGAAGGTACGCTTTCTGTGTAAGGTCACTCTATTTCTTTTTTAATAGACCCCGGATCGACTCATTCATATATGAACGATAAGTGTGCATGCCATTTGGGATAGGACGGGGTAGAGTTACCTTATACCATGTTAGTGAGTACACCTTTGGGGAGGCCAAGAGATGCAAGTAAGGTAGTTTAAGGGTGTGATGTTGTGGTTGAAAAAGAGATTTTGAAGGCGGATCTCATAATTCTACCTATCAACGACTATGATCTGATTCTGAGTATGGACTGGTTAGTAAAGCATAGAGCAATAGTAGATTGCAAGGCCAAGACAATGCAGTTTGTTAGACCCGGATGCATGAATTAAAGTTTAGTGGAAGAAATGTGAGGAAGTTGAAATTTTTTATAGCAGGAGCAAAGGCGCAAAAAATGCTAAAGAATGGTTGTGTGGGATGTCTGGCTTATCTAATCAATAAGCCTAAGGATTAGTGTACTTTGGAAAGCATTGAGATGGTGAAGGATTTCGCAGACATGTTTCTAGCCAAACTTACTTCTCTTCCACCTTCCCGAGAAGTCGAGTTCACCATCTATCTAGTTCCTGGAGTTGAACCAGTATTGAAGACCCCTTATCGGATGGTGCCCACAAATTTGAAAGAATTAAAAGAGCAACTAGAAGAACTGGTTAAGCAAGGGTACATAAGACCCACTACATCGTGATGGGGAGCCCAGGTGTTATTTGTCAAGAAGAAGGATGGGACGTTGAGATTGTGCATAGACTATTGAGGGTTGAATACTGAGATTGTGCCCTTAATTGACGAGTTATTTGATCAATTTCAAGGCTCTTGTTACTTCTTCAAGTTGGATCTCTGACAAGGTTATTATTAGGTGAGAATCAAAGAGGAGGATATTCCCAAGACGGCATTTAACATTAGATATAGGCACTATGAGTTTGGAGTGATGCCGTTCGGAGTAACTAATACACCTACCATTTTAATGGATCTTATGCACAGGGTTTTTCAGTTATACCTGGATAAGTTCGTAGTGGTGTTCATAGACAATATTCTGATCTATTCGAGAAGTCCCAAGAAGCATACAGAGCATTTGAGGTTGGAACCTGAGCTGAGGCAACAGAGTAGTGAGGTTTAGTAGAATAACCAAGAGTTTCGGGCCTTCAAGGAAAAGGAAGCAAAGAGGAGTTTCGGATTGATGAAGCAGGAGTGATGTATTTTCGAGAACGGCTATGTGTACTGAATGACCCCTTATTGAAGAGAAAGATAATAGAGGAGGCTCACAAGAGCAAGTATTCTATTCACCCGAGAGAAGTGAAGATGTACCAAGATTTGAAAAAGGCCTACTTGTGGTCAGGAATGAAAAGAGATGTAGTGCAATATGTCTCCATTTGCTTGACTTGTTAGAAGGTAAAAGTGGAATATAAGAAGGCAGCCGGATTACTGCAACCGTTGCCTACTCCCAAGTGGAAGTGGTAAGAAGTGACGATGGATTTTGTCACCAGGCTACCGATGTCAAAGACTATAAAGGATGTCGTGTAGGTTATGCTAGACAGGTTGACCAAGACAGCTCATTTCATTCTGGTGAATATGAAGAACTCTATGGAAAAATTGGCTAAGACGTATATTTGAGAAGTGGTTACATTACTTGGTGTGCCGTTGATAGAGCATAAATTAGTCATATATTTCCTAGTTATTTGAAGCCATTTTGTGATACAATTTGTACAATAACTAGGCATATTCCTTTATATTTGAGATTTTACCTTTGAAAAGGTATTTTGTGCATTATTTCATATCTTAGGGGTAAAATAAGGCAAAAACATCGCGGAACAGAATAGAACCGATGCCGGCTACAATCTAGAAGAATTGAAGCGAAATCAAGAAAAATCGGCAAACGGACAAAGAAGCAGAACATAACCAACGCTGGCCTTAGGTAGGACAGGCAGCGCCGGCTGTGCACTGGTACTGAGGCGGTGCCTCAATTTTTGTGTACATTTTTTGCAATTTGTAGAGTTTTAGTATTTTTCCTATTTTTATTCGGCCAGAAACCCTAGAGGGACGATTTTAGACACCTCTAAAGCCTATAAATAGAGGGAAAACACAGGGTTAAGGAATGAATTCGAAGAGAAAAATATCAAATCACTCAAAAATCAAGGAGGAATTCATCAAATCGAGGTTGTACAAAAGAGTCTATGAATGAGAAAGAATGAGGCTTATCTATGAGTTCTTTCCTTTAACTTTGTTTTCTTTTCTCGAACAATGATGTATTAATTGTTTTATTGTAATTTGACATTGTTTTTGTATTCATGATTTTTAGAGTTACTTTGATCTTTTGATTAATTGATTATTATTCTTGGTATTTTATTACTTATACTGATTACGAGATTAATTTGTTGTTTCTTTCTAATGACTTGCTTGGAAAAGGGATTGATGGTGGTCTCAATTCATTAATTTCATATTTTTTGTCTATTAACTTGCTTGGAAAATGGGTTGATTGCTAAGAACTGAGTAATTAAAGGTTAATCGATGTCTGCCAGGATATGGGGATTTAATCAAGGATTATTTTTAATGCATCTTTTGGGTGAATTAGTTGAGACAAGCTATGTGATGCTAATGTTTCTAGAAGATAGTGATTTCCTGGATTGGAAAAGAAGTGAATCTATCTTAATCCTTCATGATGCCAAGAGAATGATTAGTTATGATAATGATTGGGTACTTTAAGGTCATGTTTGTCAAAATAATGGTTTGAGTTACATAATTCTCCATCATTGACATGTATATTTTATTTTATTTTATTTTATTTTCATTTTTATTCTTTTTCACTTTATTGGGTCGATTAAACAATGAAAGAAAAGGGATTAATGCATACTTGTTCCTTGAGGATCAACACTCGTTTTAAACCCTATGTTATGCTTAAAGAGGAGTATGCTTGCTCATATGTGTAATTTGGGGTTAACATTTTAATTTAAACTTGATTGGAAATGTGCTTATTTTTATATGATTTTTATATCCAAATTCAAACACATCAACTTTTTGGTGCCGTTGCCGGGGAACAATATCATGAAAGCTTGTATTTTGTTGATTTAACCATGTTTATATGTTTATATGTCCATATGTCTATGTGTAAATATGTATATTTGTTCTTTGTGTAAATCGGTGTTATATCTTGTTGTTTGTAACATTGTGTGACTTAATTAACTAACATACTTCATGTTGTACTATAAATACCACTAACCTTTGTATGTAAATAGTTTGGGAATGCGTGTGTTTTTCTTTTCTTTATTTTTATATTATTTGTTTTTACCTTTTCTTTTCTTTTCTTTATTTTTTTAATTATTTTTTTGTTTTTATTTTCGATTTGATTTTTGTTTTTCTTTAAGCACGAAATTGACATCATCATAGAGAACTACTTTTGGGCACAAGATTAAAGGAGCTACAATAATGAGAATTTGGCAAAGTTGCAATCTCGGATCGATGCTTTTTGTGAGACGTCACTTGAATCCTCAATGCATTCTTTTGTCGCCAATTCAAATTCCTTCATTAAGTGGCATAAAAAAGCATCCCAACGATTAAGCTATCAAAGAACACAACTAGCCAAGTTGGTTGAGGATGCCATAAAGGCCCATATGCTTGAACAAGAGACTCTCCGAGGAAATGAGAGAGAATATGAGAACCAATTGTCCAATGTGGAAAGGGAGGTATTCAATTCAACTTTACGTGCTTATAATTCTAATATCTCTTTATCACTTGAGTTTTTTTTTAGGTTCCTCTCAATTCTTGGAGAACAAGGGTCCAAATGATGATGTGTTAAATTTATCATGCCTCAAGAAGTTGGATCTTTCAACGCAACATCATAAGAAGTCCTTGGAGGATAGTGGTAATTTCTACCCTTCACCCCATTCAAATGGAGGTAACTTGGTATTTGTAGATATATAAAAAAAATAAGGATTTCTTGATCTTATCTTTAAGAACTCAAATACTATGTTTAAAGGGGAATTTTAATTATGAACATTCTTTTGAAGGGTTAAAAGGTGATTTCAAATTTGATGCATTCTTTAGAGCTCATGTGAACTTATATGTTGACAAAAATATTTGTTTGTCTAAAAAAAAAAAATGTTAGAGAAAGAAGTTTATGTGTTTTGCTTTAGTGACAAAAATTATTTTTATAAACCTTCTATTTTTCAAAAACCTCTCTTCATTCTACATTCATTATGCCTATCTTCTATTTTGAGCATTAAGTTCTTTTCAAAAAGGTTGTGGTACAATTTTTGAAAAAAAACTTTTCACCCGTTTTGGTGTGCTTAAGATGCTCCTTAGTGATAGGGGGACTCATTTTTATAATACTCGAATGGAAAAAGTTCTCAAACATCTAGGAGTGAACCATAGGTTTGCCACCCCCTATCATCCCCAAACAAGTGGACAAGTTGAAGGGGTTAATAAGGAAATTAAAAGAATCTTGGAAAAAATGATTAACCCTACTAGGAAACATTGGAGTCTAAAATTAGATGACACTCTTTAGGCATATAGGACAGCTTTTAAGACCCCAATTGGCACAACTCCTTTTCGGTTAATGGAAATGCATGTCATTTACCTGTCGAGATTGAGCATAAAGCTTATTGGGCTATAAAACTTGTTAACCTTGATATTGAGTCAGCTGGAAAGTCAAGGTTGCTCCAACTCACAGCGTTGGAGGAGTTGCACGAGGGTGCTTATGAGAATTTAATGCAGTATAAAGAGAAGGTAAAAAAATGGTAAGTTGAAATCAAGGTGGTCGGGACCATACACGGTACGTAAAATATTCTCCTTTGGCACCCTTGAAATTACTCACCCCATTGCGTGTACTTTCATAGTCAATAGCAATCGAGTGACATGCTATGTTGGTGAAATTCTTCACAACACAAATGAGGTACTTCAACAATGCTCCTTTCTGCTGAAATTCAACTCTTTTGTAGGAGAATTCACAATGCAATGGAAGTATTTTCTTTCTTCTCTTTTTCCCATTATTTTTGGTCCTATGGCAATATTTCCTTGCTCTATTTGTTTGGCCATTGAGGACAATGTCCAGTTTAAGTGTGGGGGAGTGGTTAGAATGGGAATTCTTCTATGCTTCTATGCTTCATTCTTCTTGAAATTCTTTGAACCTTTTTGAGCAAATTTTTTCTGATTTTTTTGAGTTTCCAAGATATATTTTTAATTCATGTCTTTGTGCTAGATCATAGAACATATGTTCTATATCATTTCTGGCTTATGCATGAGTTTTTGCACGCATTTTGACTAAGTAGTTCTAGATCAAATGCTTTACATTGTTCGTAAATCTATTTTTCTGCTAAAATTCATTGATCATTCTAAAACTTACTTGAATACCTCTCGAGGTGAAATAAGAAAGACATTCATTGTAACACCCCACTACTACGCACCCAAAAAAGGCGGGGATGTCGCCCCATCCCGGAGGACAAGGGGTCTTTAAAGTGAGGTATAAAATATAAAGACAAGTAAAAGAAATCAAACTTAGATAAATAATGGAAAAATCTTATTACATCGGCTCAAACACGAGCAAAACTAAACAAAAACAAATATCCGATCGGAAACTTGAACCCACAACTATCTCCTAGAATACAATGGAAAGATATAACAAAAGCTTCAACAATCACATGCCCCGCTCGCTCAGCATAATCTATCTCCTAAAAACATGATATAAAACAGTGTTAGATTAAATCTCAGTAAGTCCTGTGTGTGCACATGGTACTTTAAACAGTTCGTGTATGCATAGTGAAAAACATTTGCAGAAATATTCGGCAAGTCATAAATAATTTTCTCTTTGCAAGGAGTGGGTTTTTCTTATTGTCACACTTTATACAAAATAAATCATCCACTCGGATAAACAGTCATGTCACCACACGTTGGGCTCCAAGAGGACAAGGCACCACACTTTGTGCACCTTTCCTGGACCAGATTACCACACGTTGGGCGTTTTGATCAAGGTGAGTGTACAGCCCACTGGGTGAGATACTCCTCCTTCTCTACACCCAACAAAACCATCCGGGTGTCCATGCCGTAAAAATAAATAATATTTTACCAAGTACAAATGCTAGCTTGGACCGGCCTAACCAAACAACACTGTCGCATTTTCAAGCCGAGCTTATCTTCTGGAGATGGCCTCCTACCAAAAGATTTACTCAAGCCCTCCAAAACTAATATTATTAGCCTACCCTTATTGAGTACTCAACGAACATATCCGTCAATTCTTGATTCAAAATATTTCCATATCTTAGCTTTGTAAAATGTGATTTTCTTTAGAAGAGTTTTCTAAAACATTGAGAGAAGAACAGTTCATGATAAAAATCGTTAGTTTGACAAAAACGCTTAGAGAATAAACATCCACGTTTACAACCCAAGCAAACATAGTTTAACAATAGCTTCACAAAGGTTTACCATATAGACTTGCCATCACAACATTTAACAAAAGAGTTTATGCAGGGACTTACTTGATATGCCTCAGATAAACAAGATAAAATCACAGCTTGCTTCCTTCAAATACCCTCCTAATCTAGAATCACATAATATCATGATCATGGCCTCAATCGATTCAAAGATGCATTAAACTCATCTATTCCCATAACAATTCACAATCCATTATCTACCTCCAAATAAATTATCTACTTCTCAAAGGTCATACACTATGACCCTACATCCATCAAAGACATGATTAATATATCAAAAAGGTCTTGACTTAACCCTCACAATTCACATCCGTCATTATCACAATAAAACATGGAATTACTATTCATCGAATATGTTTAATTAATTACTCGACTCAAAATATTCATCTATCCCCACCAAGCACATATATCATGCTATCATACTTCCATAGACCTCATCAATCTCATTAGACCTTAACTTCGACATCAAGGGTAAGAATTCCCTTACCTTGAAACAACTAGGTTATCAAGATCTCGATGCTCCTATGGTGATCGTCCCGAGTTCGTTTGAGAATAAGAGAAAAGCTGCCTTCTTTCCTTCCTTTTGTCCGAAGGTAGCTAAAGATGATGAAATCAACCTTTAGGTGGCGTGATTCAAGGGAATGAAAAGAGAAGAATTAATGGAAGAAAGGAATCAGGAGGTTGAGATGATTTTTGCTTACCTTAGGGTGTGATCGATTTTTTGCTAGGAATTGTTCTTGGGATTTTCGAAAATTGCAGAAGAGTTCTTGCTGGATTTCATGTAGGAAGGAGGGAGTGGTCGGCTACTGTGATTTAGGGTTAGAGAAGTTTGATTTAGGGTAAGATGGTGGTGCTAAGAAGGACTCCTAATGGCTTTAGGTTTCTTGGACAGCAAGGGCGAGAATTGCAGCTTGTTGTACCCCTTTTTGCTGCTGAAATTGGGAAGGTTTAAGAGGGGAAAATAATCTGGAATTGTTCTTCTATGCTGGCCAAAATATTGCTCAAGAAAAGGGTTGTGTGTGTTCGGGTCTTTTTGGCTAATCAAGGAAGAGTTTGCACAGCTTTGGTAACTAGAAATTCTGCACGAAATCTGTGAGCAAAAGCAGAATTTATGGACTGTTTTCGGCTTCTATTCTTTCTGCAAATCAGAAGGAAAAAACCAGAGTTTTAGGTGCTGTGGTTTGGCTTAATCAACAAGGAGTTTTGGTATGTTTTGGAGTGTAGAATTTTCGTGCATTGCACTAAGCAAAGCTAGCTGAAATTTTTTGTTCATAGGCTGGCCAAAATTCTGGAATTTTTGGTGGATAAAATCTAATTTTGTGTCGCTAAAGTAATCTAATTTGGTGTGGGGTATTCTAGGTGATTTGAGCTAGGGTTTGAAGAGTTTGATTGCACTTAGGAGTGCAAGAATTTCGTGCAGCTTGTGCATGCACAAGGCTGCCGAAATTCTACGAGAAGAAGAGAGAGTAAAACCTAGTTGATTTAGGATTGAAATAAAATCTGATTTGCTAAAGGATTTAGGATAAGATTTTCCTAGTATTGAAAGAGTTTGTTTTGAGCTAAAACACCTTCAAAGTGGCGGCACTAAGCTGGAAAATGTTTCAGATTTTTAGCTAGGGTCCTATGTTCAAAATGAACAAGGTATCTAACTAGAAGAATAACAATTTAGTTCCAACTATCAATTACAAAATCTGATACATTAAAACCAAGCTGGAATCTAATTATTCTAACTAGGATTTTCGAAAATCAAAGAATAAAAGCTGAAAATAAAATTAAACTTTATCCTCATAAAAAATCTGTGAATTTAGGAGATAAATATGAAAACTTATCTTCTTAGATGATGGCGATGAAATTCACTAGGATGGCTAGGGTTTTTCGGCCAAAGCATGAAGAAATCTAGAGAAAAGAATTCAAAAGGAAAACTAAGATTCGCAAGTAGTAAGATTCGAACTCGGGTCACCAAGGAAAATCACCAAACCCAACCGCTCTTCCAAATCAACTCCGATGATAATATTTCTCTAGGAAATTCTTTCCACCCTAATTCTCATCCCTCCATCTCCTTTACTAAACATCACTTAAAACAACTCTCAAGTATTGCAACAACACATTTAAATAATTTTATGCAAGCAAAACCTTGAAAATCACATGCACCTATGCAAAAAAAATTTGAAGATGTCACATGAAATGCAAGATGCTATGCAATGCATGGCTTTTTCCCCATAGGTCAAAGGTGGTTTTGGGCGGGGTATTACATCCCCTCCCCCTTAAGAGAATTTCGTCCCAAAATTCAAATTCCATACCCTTAGAGCATATTCAGATACTTCCGTCTTAACCATTCTTCCATTTCCCACGTTGCATCTTGTCCTCCAAGATGATCCTAAAGTATCTTTACCATAGGTATCTGCTTATTTCGAAGGGTCTTGATACTCCGCTCCAAAATCTTGACTGGTTTTTCCATATAGCTCATATTCGGATGCAACACCTATGGCTCCTCATTAAGCACATGACTTGGATCGGAGTTGTAATTTTTCAACTGAGACACATGGAAAATATCATGCATCCCAGTTAGACCATCGGGTAGATCCAATCTGTAGGTAACCGACCCAACATTCTCCATTATCAGAAACGGTCCTAAATACCTGGGACTCAGTTTCCCTCTTTTTGGATGCCTCAGGATTCCTCTACCAGGAGTCAACTTCAAGAATGGGCAATCACCCACTTGGAATTCCAGTTCCCTCCTCCTAGAATCTGCATAGCTTTTCTGACGGCTTTGTGCTGCTCGTAGTCTTTCTCGGATAACCCTGACCTTGTCCGTCATTTCTTGAATACATACCTCACCAGTTCTTCTAATATGCCGCTCTTCTGTCCATCCCCAGTATATCGGTACTTGACATTTTCGCCCATATAATGCTTTGTACGGTGCCATCCCAATTGTTGCCTGATAACTGTTGTTATATACTAATTCAGCATGCAGTAAACACTTGACCCACTGGTCTCCAAAGTCCAAAATACACGCTCGGAGCATATCTTCTAGTATCTGAATGACTCTCTCGAATTGACCGTCTGTCTGTGGATGAGCAGAGGTGCTGAATTTCAATGTAGTACCCAAAAACTCTTGAAACTTACTCCAGAATCTCGAAGTGAACCTAGGGTCCCTATCTGATACAATGCTTGACGGTACACCATGCATCCTTACAATTTCCCAGGTATATATTTAAGCCAACTTTTCCATCGAGTCGCTTGCGTTCACTGGTATAAAATGCGCTGTCTTGGTCAGTCGGTCCACCACCACCCAAACTGCATCCTTGTGTAACTTGGTCATCGGAAGACCCGTCACAAAATCTACAGTCATCTCTTCCCATTTCTACTCGGGAATCGGTAATGGTTGCAATAAACCTACAGATTTCTTATGCTCCACCTTAAGTTTCTGGCAGGTCAGGCACGTTGACACATACTGAACTACATCTATCTTTATTCTAGCCCACTAATATTTCTTCTTCAGGTCGTGGTACATCTTTACTTCCCCAGGGTGTATGGTATACTTGCTATTGTGAGCTTCGTCCAATATCCTCTTCCTTAAGTCTTGACTGTCAAGTACACATATCCGGTCCCAAAAATACAGTACTCCCTTCTTGTCGGTCCGAAAATCTTTTCCTCCCCTCGCGATTTCTTTCTCCTTGAAGGCCTGAAATTCCACACTGTCCTGTTGGGCTGCTACAATTTCCTGCTCTAGATCGGGCTTCTGGGTCAAGTTGCTTACACAGATCTTCCTCTCTTGAACTTCCGCTTCCTGCTCCAGGATTTCCTACACTGCCGACACCTCCTGCATTCTCAAATGTGCTATCTTCACTTTACGACTCAAAGCATCAGCTACCACATTCGCTTTGCCAAGGGATAATTAATGGGACACCTGTACTCCTCCAGGAACTCCATCCATCTACGATGTCGAAGGTTCAAGTCCTTCCGCGTGAAGATGTACTTCAAACTCTTATGGTCAGTGAAGACTTCATATTGGGCTCTGTACAGATAATGTCGCCACTTCTTCAAGGCAAATACTATGGCTGTCAGCTCCAAATCATAAGTCGGATAATTAGCTTCATGCGGCCTTAGCTTCCTGGACGCATAAGCTATGACCTTCACATCCTACATCAGCACAGCTCCTAGACCTTCCATGGATGCGTCCGTATAAAGTGCATAGGGCTTGTCAGCCTCGGGTAGGCTCATTACAGGTGCTATAATCAATTCCTCTTAAGCTCTTGGAAACTCTTCTCACACTTCTCGTTCCAAGCAAAAGCAACATCCTTCTTTAATAGTCGCGTCATCGGCGAAGCCAGGGTAGAGAAATTCTTAATGAAACGCCGATAGTACCCAGCCAACCCAAGGAAACTTCGTATCTCAGTAACATTCTCCGGTTGTTTCCAATTAGCTACGGCATCCACCTTGACAGGGTCCACCATGATCCCATCCTTGGATATCACATGGCCGAGGAAGGATACCGAGCTCAACCAAAACTCACATTTACTGAACTTAGCGAAAAGCTTGAATTCCCTTAGCTTTTTTAGGACTAACCTTAAGTGCTCCGCATGCTCCTCCGGATTCTTGGAGTAGATTAAGATATCATCGATGAAGATAACCATAAGCTTGTCCAAATATGGCTGGAAAACTCAATGCATCAAATCTATAAAAACTGTCAGTGCATTGGTTATACCGAACGACATTACCACAAATTCATAGTGGCCATACCGCGTGTTGAAAATAGTCTTAGGAATGTCTTCTTCCTTAATCCTCACATGATAGTATCCTTGCCGCAGGTCCAACTTCGAAAAGCAAGCGGCGCTTTGAAGCTGATCAAACAACTCGTCAATTAAGGGCAGAAAGTACTTGTTCTTGATCGTTAAGTTGTTCAGTCCCCGATAATCAGTGCATAACCTCAAGGTACCATCTTTCTTCTTAACAAACAACACCGGGACTCCCCATAACGACGTACTCGGTCGAATGTAGCCTTGCCTCACCAACTCTTCCAATTGCTCATTTAACTCCTTCAGCTCCACCGGTGCCATCCGATAGGGAGTTCTTGACACAGGTTCTGCTCTAGGAATCAGGTCCACGGTAAACTCAACTTCCCGTTCAGGGGGTAGAGATGTGAGATCTGCAGGAAAAATGTTTGGAAAGTCTTTCACCACCTCTGTACTCTCCAAGGTACATTGATCCTTGGGTTTGTTCAGAAGATATGCCAAATATCACGTACATCCTCTTTTGAGCAACTTCTGAGCCTTAGCAACAGTAATCAAGAACTTCAGTTCCTTCGCTCGCTTACCGTTAAATTCAATCATATCCCGACCGGGTCTCACAAACTGAACTGTCTTGATCTTATAGTCCACACGAGCTCCGTGCTTCGACAACCAATCCATACCCAAGACCAGGTCATAATCCTCCATGGGCAGAATTATGAGGTCTGCTTCCAAGATCTCATTCCCTACCTCAACTTCACAGTCTTCCCATTTTCTTACCTGCTTCTACCACCTTTCCCAAGGGTGAACTTGCTACTAAGGTATAGGGTAACTCTTTTCCTTCCCAACCCAAATGTGATGCACATACTTTCTTACGTAAGAGTGTGTGGATCCTGGATCTATCAAAACATTAACAAGACGACCTTGGATAGAAAGGTTACCTTCGATCACGGCTGCATCCGTTCCGACCTCTTTTCTGTTCAGGGCAAAGACCTTGGCCTTCACTTGAGGCTTCTGACTTCCCATTCCAATAGCAGCACCTCTATTGACTCCCACTGGCTGAGTCGGGGTTGTCTGCCCAATCCTTAAAGGTTTAGGGCAGGCGTTCCTTAGATGTCATGGGTCTCCACAGTTGAAGCACCTCTTTCCTCCCCCGTTACCCCAACAATTCCCCTCGGTATGGCCATGATTTTCATAGAGTCAGCAATTCAAGTTGCTTTGCATCAATCCAGCCATAGGCACTCGAGGCTGCTTACCCTAATTTCCCCACGGCATAGAGCCCGCAGGTCACTTGTTACCCGAAGGCCTCATTGGTGTACGATTCATTTACTATTCACCGGTCGATACCGATCCTCATTCTCCGTCTGGGATGCTGTATCCATGGTGGCGATGTACGAGGTTGGCAGCGATGGAGCCAATGCCATTCTCAAATCTGGCCTCAGCCCTTTCACAAACTGCCGGGTGCACTTCTGCTCCGTGTCGACCAAGCATTTGCAGTACTTGGACAACTGCGTGAATCGGGTTGCATACTGAGCAACTAATAGGCTTCCCTGCTTGAGAGTTTAGAACTCATCCTCCCTCTTCTCAGCTACCCATCAGGGAATGTACTTAGCACGGAAAGCTTCAGTAAAGTCATCCCATGTCCATTCCTACTCCTCTCTATCCCAGTCACTCCGTACACGCTGCCACTATGCTCGTGATGGTCCCCTCAGCCAAAAAGCAGCAAACTTCACCATTCTCTCTTCCGAGTACTGTAGAGTGGCAAAAATATCCTCCATCTACTCAATCTACTGTTCTGCTTTCTCATCCTGCTCCACCTCCCCCTGGAATATGGGAGGTTGGAACTTCAGGAAACGCTCTAGGGCCTCATCCTCTCCCCGCGGTGACTTCTTGGCCACCTTGTCCATACTCTCTGTTAAATTCTACAGGATCGAAGCCATCTTATCAAAAACCTGTCCCATGGTCACATCCTAAGACCTCTCTGAAGCTAACTCTTGTTCTCGTTACAAGTGCTCCTCCACATCGGGTGTGGAACGGTGCATCTGCTCAAATTTCGGAGTTGAGGATGCATTTTCCTGTACGGTTCTGCTATGAACGACTGTCCTACGTCTTGGTGCTATATCACATTCACCCCAAGTCAAATAGTTACCAAGGGGAAAGAAGTATGCTCATGTGCATGATCAGTTAATAGTAATGTTATCTACTCACTTTAAAAGAGAATTTGATGATGTTATGCAGGAAAAAACCAAGTAATAAATAAAACTCATGCTTTTCATATAAACCATGCTTCCGTAAAGAAGGGGTTATCACATACGATACCTTTTTTTTCAATAAAATAGTAAAGCCCTATAAGCAACATGCTTCTTTAAAAAGAACAAACAAACAAAGGAATGCAAATCCCGAAAGTGAAAGAGTAAACGCTGCTGGTCTTCTATACTCGACTCTCTCTAGTATCAACAGAGGCATCGGAGTAGTCAGAGGCTGGTTCCACAATCCACCCCACGGAGCTATCGGATCTCCCTATGTAATCCCTTGAAAAACCAACGCTCTCATTTAGCTGTCCTAACTCACCCTCATGGCCCTTCTTGGCTCTCATGGCCATCTCGTAGAGCTCATCCAAAGCTAATCTAACCGCACCCCTAGGCGCAGGCCTCTCATTTCTCGAGTCAGATAGATCGAGCAACCCCTCTCTTCTCAACTTTGCATCTATCCCCAGTCCATATCGAAGTCCACACCCCTTAGGACCCTCTTCTAACTTCCTCTTCCCCTTATCTTCCATTCCTAGAGCGGACTACCTAAGTTCCCTCTCTCCTGGGGTAACTCCATTCTTCGGCCTATGTCCCTCACCACTAGACTCCTTTAGATCATAGCAAGTAGGAATCCTATCAAATTCACCTATCTGCGGGGTCCGGGGAACCTCCATCACCTCCTCATCCTCTTCCTCTATCCCAACCATCTCTCATTCACTCTCACCGTCTCCCTCATTCCCAAACTCATCCACCTCCTCCTCACTCAACTCAGCCATCTCCTCATCCTCCTCACCTTCACTGGCAAGCTCAACTACCTCCCTCTCATCATCCCCCTCATACTCTCCTAGGCTCCCATCAACCTCCATCTCTGCCTCAACCGTCGGGTCGTCTAGCATAGGTGGCTCACGCACTATCCCTGAATCAGACGAGGGTAGATCCGCTACGGGTAGTGGGGCAGGTGGATTCCCTCAGCCAGCGGGCAAGTCTCTGACAGTCAATACAACTCTTTTGACCATCCTATAAACAAAGGGTAAAAATTAGCACCAGATCAAAATACTTAAGAAAATAAAATCCAATAAATCAAATAATTGCCTAAACCTAGGCTTTGATACCACTTGTGACACCCCACTACTACGTACCCTAAAAAGGTGGGGATGTCGCCCCGTCACGGAGGACAATGGGTCTGTAAAACGAGGTATAAAATATAAAGACAAACCAAAGAAATCAAACTTAGATAAATAACGGAAAACTCTTTTTACATCGGCTCAAACACGAGCAAAACTAAACAAAAACAAATATCCGATCGGAAACTTGAACCAACAACTGTCTCCTAGAACACAATGGAAAGAAATAACAAAAGCTTCAACTATCACATGCCCCGCTCACTCAGCATAATCTATCTCCTGAAAACATGACATAAAACAGTGTCAGATTAAATCTCAGTAAGTCCTGTGTGTGCACATGGTACTTTGAACAGTTTGTTTATGCATAGTGAAAAATATTTGCAGAAATATTCGGCAAGTCATAAATAATTCTCTTTGCAAGGAGTGGGTTTTTCTTATTGTCACACTTTATACAAAATAAATCATCCACTCGGATAAATAGTCATGTCACCACACGTTGGGCTCCATAAGGACAAGGCACTACACTTTGTGCACCTTGCCTGGACCAGATTACCACACGTTGGACGTTCTAATCAAGGTGAGTGTACAGCCCACCAGGTGAGATACTCCTCCTTCTCTACACCCAACAAAACCATCTAGGTGTCCATGCCAAGAAAATAAATAATACCTTACCAGGTACAAATGCTAGCTCGGACCGGCCTGACCAACCAACACTGTCCCCTTTTCAAGCCGAGCTTATCTTCTGGAGGTGGCCTCTTGCCAGAAAACTTACTCAAGCCCTCCAAGACTAGTATTATTAGCCTACCCTTATTGATTACTCAACGAACATATCCGTCAATTCTTGATTCAAAATATTTCCATATCTTAGCTTTGTAAAATGTGGTTTTCTTTAGAAGAGTTTTCTAAAACGTTGAGAGAAGAACAGTTCATGATAAAAATTATTAGTTTGACAAAACCGCTTAAAGAATAAACATCCACGTTTACAACCCAAGCAAACATAGTTTAACAATAGCTTCACAAAGTTTTACCATATAGACTTGCCATCACAACATTTAACAAAAGAGTTTATGCTGGGACTTACTTGATATGCCTCAGATAAACAAGATAAAATCACAGCTTACTTCCTTCAAATACCCTCCTAATCTAGAATCATATAATACCATGATCAGGGCCTCAATCGATTCAAACATGCATTAAACTTATTTATTCCCATAACAATTCACAATCCATTATCTACCTCCAAATAAATTATCTACTTCTCAAAGTTCATACACTATGACCCTACATCCATCAAAGACATGATTAATATATCAAAAAGGTCTTAACTTGACCCTCACAATTCACATCCGTCATTATCACAATAAAACATGGCATTACTATCCATCGAATATGCTTAATTAATTACTCGACTCAAAATATTCATCTATCCCCACCAAGCACATATATCATGCTATCATACTTCCATAGACCTCATCAATCTCATTAGACCTTAACTTCGACATCAAGGGTAAGAATTCCCTTACCTTGAAACAACCGGGTTATCAAGAGTGCAAGAATTTCGTGCAACTTGTGCATGCACAAGGCTACCGAAATTCTACGAGAAGAAGAGAGAGTAAAACCTAGTTGATTTAGGATTGAAATAAAATCTGATTTGCTAAAGGATTTAGGATAAGATTTTCCTAGTATTAAAAGAGTTTGTTTTGAGCTAAAACACCTTCAAAGTGGCGGCACTAAGCTGGAAAATTTTCCAAATTTTTAGCTAGGGTCCTATGTTCAAAATCAACAAGGTATCTAACTAGAAAAATAACAATTTAGTTCCAATTATCAATTACAAAATCTGATACATTAAAACTAAGCTGGAGTCTAATTATTCTAACTAGGATTTTCTAAAATCAAAGAATAAAAGCTGAAAATAAAATTAAACTTCATCCTCATAAAAAAATCCGTGAATTTAAGAGATAAATATGGAGACTTATCTTCTTAGATGATGGCGATAAAATTCACTAGGATGGCTAGGGTTTTTCGGCCAAAGCATGAAGAAATCTAGAGAAAAGAATTCAAAAGGAAAACTAAGATTCGTAAGAGGTAAGATTCGAACTCGGGTCACCAAGGAAAATCACCAAACCCAACCGCTATTCCAAATCAACTCTGATGATAATATTTCTCTAGGAAATTCTTTCCACCCTAATTCTGATCCCTCCATTTCCTCTACTAAACTTCACTGAAAACAACTCTCAAGTAATGCAACAACACATTTAAATAATTTTATCCAAGCACAACCTTGAAAATCACATGCACCCATGCAAAAATAATTTGAAGATGTCACATGAAATGCGAGATGCTATGCAATGCATGGCTTTTTCCCCATAGGTCAAAGGTGGTTTTGGGCGGGATATTACATTCATGATTTAACTTAGGGATGACAGTAATAGGCCTTCTTTGGTTAGTTTGAGCTTTTTAAGCCTACCTATTTGATATTATCCCTAGTGCCTATTTTGAGCTTAAACTATTAATTTTTTTTTTAAACTCGTTGTCATACTTTGTCCATTACTTCTTTCTGAGTGTTTGATTTATCTTCCAAATCTTTGATTGGTCTTGATAGATAAAAGTACAAGTAGAAAAATGACGAGGGAAAATGCTGGTGTAAATGTCATGATTTGTTACTTTCAATTATGTATCATGTATTGAGTTGAAGTTGCAAAAGGAGAAAGGAGGAAGAAAAGAGGAAGAAAAATTGAGAAAAACAAAAAGCTGCTAGAAAATGTTGAAAGAAAAGAAACTAGGAAACAAACAAAAGTAGTATTTGGAAGGAAAGAAAAAGAAAAGAAGAGCACAGGAAGACTGTTGGTTGAATTGGAATAAGAATTGTTGAAATTTTGATGATCTTGTGCAATATGATTGATGAGTTGAGAATTATTAATGAAAAGAATGCAAGGTTTGCTTGAACTGTAATATGATTGCTATATAAGGTTATGGGTTTTTGATTGGTTTTGTGATAGGAGAGTAAGAAAAGTTTGGAATTTATTGGTACATGTTGTTTATCCTTTTCTTGCAAATTTTCATCGTTTTTTATATTTGATTTCCCTATATCATTCGTTTGACAGCTACATTCCAAACCCTTTAGCCTTACATTACAAGCTTAAAAGTCCTACTTAACCTAAGTAGAATCATGATATGTGTCAGATTAGTGGAGAGAGTGTATGAAAAGTAAGCTTATGGAATGCATATGTTTGTTGAACTAAATTCTTTCAAATGGTTTGAAAATGATGTTAAATGTTGGGATGGTTCTACTAGTCATTCTTCACTTACACAAGTCTTGCATTTCTTATGAAAGGCATAGTAGTATATGTTTTGTTTTCTTGAATAAAGAAATCATTGGAAATATTATTTTGAAATTGATTGTGTGATTTTGTGAAAACTTTTATTTTTTTACTTGTCTTTGATACTTTGCTTAAGGACAAGCAAAGAGCTAAGTCTAGGGGAATGTGATAGGGTCTAAATTAGTCATATATTTCCTAGTTATTTGAGGCCATTTTGTGATACATTTTGTACAATAACTTGTCATATTCCTTCATATTTGAGATTTTACCCTTGGAAAGGTATTTTGTGCATTATTTCAGATTTTACGAGTAAAATAAGGCACAAAAATCACGGAACAGAACAGAACCGACTCCAGTTAGGGAGCCAGAGGTGGCACCGGCTGTAGCCTGGAAGAGT
This sequence comes from Voacanga thouarsii, assembly GCA_026120185.1. Classification (NCBI taxonomy): domain Eukaryota; kingdom Viridiplantae; phylum Streptophyta; class Magnoliopsida; order Gentianales; family Apocynaceae; genus Voacanga; species Voacanga thouarsii. The sequence goes on from JANUWF010003140.1 coordinate 27,318, forward strand.
TGAAGCGAAATCAAGAAAAATCGGTGAATAGATGGAAAAGTAGAACACAACCGGTGCCGGCCCTAGGCAGGACAGGCACCGCCGGCTGTGCACTGGTACTGAGGCGGTCCTCAATTTTCTTGCACACTTTTTTTTTTTTTTTTTTTGCAATTTGTAGAGTTTTAGTATTTTCCTATTTCTATTCAGCCAGAAACCCTAGAAGGACGAATTTAGGCACTTCTAAAGCCTATAAATAGAGGGAAAACACAATCTTAAGGAATGAATTTGAAGAGAAAAACACCAAATGACTCAAAAATCAAGGAGGAATTCATCAAATCAAGGAGGATTATACAAGAGGGTATACGAAGAAGGAAGAAGAAGGCTGGTCTATGAGTGCTTTCTTTTAACCTTGTTTTCTTTTCTTGCACAATGATGTATTAATTGTTTTATTGTAATTTGACATTAGTTTTTGTATTCATGATTTTTAGAGTTATTTTGATCTTTTGATTAATTGATTGTTATTCTTGGTATTTAATTACTTATGCTGATTAAGAGATTAATTGGTTATTTTTTTCTATTGACTTGCTTGGAAAAGCGGTTGATGGTGGCCTCAATTCATTAATTTCATATTTGTCGTCTATTAACTTGCTTGGAAAATGGGTTAATTGCTAAGAACTGGGTAGTTAAAGGTTAATTGATGTCTACCTAGATATGGATTTATTGGTTAATTTCAAGTTTTAAATTTGCTAGGATATGGGGATTTAATCAAGGATTATGTTTAATGCATCATTTAGGTGAACTAGTTTATGCTAATTTGATGCTAATTTATCTAAAAGATAGTGATTTCATGGATTGGAAAAGAAGTGAATCTATCTTAATCCTTCATGATGCCAAGAGAATGATTAGTTATGATAATGATTGGGTACTTTAAGGTCATGTTTGTCAAAATAATGGTGTGAGTTACATAATTCTCCATCATTGACATGTATATATTCTTTTATTTTATATTCATTTTTATTCTTTTCACTTTATTGAGTCGGTTAAACAATGAAAGAAAATGGATTAATGCATACTTGTTCCTTGTGGATCGACACTCATTTTAAACCCTATGATATGCTTAATAAGGAGTACGCTTGCTTAAATGTGTAATTTGGGGTTAACATTTTAATTTAAACTTGATTGGGAATGTGCTTATTTTTATATGATTTTTATACCCAAATTCAAACACATCAACCGTCAAGTATCGCATCCGACAGGGATCCCAAATTTATATCGAGGTTTTGGACCAAATTTCAAGAGTCAATAGAAATAACTCTGAAGCTCAGTACTTCTGCTCATCCACAGACAGATGGACGATCTAAAAGTGTCATCTAAATAATAGAGGATATGCTTAAGGCTTGCGTGTTGGATTTTGGGGTTAAGTGGTTGGATTGTATAGCATATGTCGAATTGGCCTACAACAATAGTCATCAGGCATCGATTGGAATGGCACCCTACGAAGTGTTATACGGGCGGAAATGTCAAGTATCGTTGTATTGGGGATGGTCAGAGAATGGTCAAATCAGTAAGTCTGGAGAAATGAATATTGAGGAAATGGCCAACAAAGTGAAGGTAACAAGGGAGAGAGTAAAAGTCGCTCAAAGCCGACGGAAGAGTTATGCTGTCTGTCGATAATAGAAGAAGAGATTTGGAATTTCGAGTGGGAGATTGGACTTTTCTAAAGATAATGTCGAGCAGAGGGATTCTAAAGCATCCTAAAGGAGGGAAGCTGAGTCCTAGATATTTATGACCGTTTCCAGTTATTGAAAGGATTTGACATGTAGCATATTCGTTGGAGCTGCTAGAAGGGTTAGCAAGAATTCATGATGTGTTCCATGTGTCCCAATTGAAGAAGTACAACCCCAATTCGGAACATGTATTGAAAGAGAAACCATTGATTCTTCGGCCTGATTTGAGCTATGTGGAAAAACCAATTAAAGTTGTAGATTGCAGTGTCAAGATGTTCAGGAATAAGTAGATACCAATGGTGAAGATTTTATGGGAGTATCAAGGTTCTCAAGACACGACGTAGGAGACTGAAGATTAGGTGAGGAGGAAGTATCCGAGTTTACTTTAGGAGAATCACACTTTAAATTTCGGGACGAAATTCGCTTAAAGGGGAGAGGATGTAATACCCCGTATTAAGCCGACTTTAGTATGTGAGGAAAGTCATGCATGTCATGACATTTCTTTTATATTGCATTTGGTAAATTGAATTATTTTCATGAAAATATGAGTTTCACAAGTTTGTTGTTTCATGAATTAATTTATTCTTGAAATGGTTGTGTTATTTGAGTTAGTTGAGTTTTTATTTTGTTGAGGAGAATTCATTAGGAAGAGGATGAAGCAAGTGAGCAGGAATTAAGGGAATTTAATTAAGGGGAAATTTATACAAGAATTGTTATGGAATAGTGGATAAAGCTTGGTGTTTAATTCTTGATGGACTTGAGTTCGAATCCTAGCTACTTCAAAGCTTCTCTTTTCTTTTATTTTCTCCTTCCCTAATTTTTTCTAAGCCTTGGCCAAAATACTCGTAAGGTAGCTGCCACCTTGGACCCAATTTTCCAAAATTTAGGAGTGCGATTTATCTTAAGAATTATTTTATAAAATATTTGAAAATAAATTAAATTTTTATTTTTAATATCTTATCATAATCTTTTAGAAAATTTTAAATATTACTAATTTAGATTTTTAAACGCTATATCTAAGTAATTTATTAGGAGATAAAATATATGAATATACATCTTTGTTTTAATGTGGTAGCCGCAACACCTTAAGGAGATAAGTCTCCATATTTTAATTCTCTTCAAATAAATTTTAAAAAGGAAATAAAAGGATAAAAGTTGGATTTTAAATGAAGTAGTAATCTCTTGGATAAGGATTTGCGAAAATTTAGGGGAAAAAGGAAGAAGGATTTCGGTAGCTTCAAGGGAAAAGGAAACCCGAAGTTTATCTTGTAAAATAATTATTTAATAGCCATTTAAATTACTCAAATTAATATAGGTAAGAAATTAAATTATTTCTTAAATAAATAACCTAATTCCCTCCTATATTTTTCTGGAAAATTCCCTCAAAGCTACCGCCACACACACTAGAGCAATTGTAGGTCAACTACAACTCTCCAAAACCTAGCTATGGTTATCCAAGAAAACCTTAAGCAACTAGGACTTTATTTTAGCCAAAAGAAATACCAGAATTTCCTCTCCAATTCCTTCAGAATTTTGGCCACAATCAGCATCATTCTGCATGAAATTCCCAGCCAAAACCTACACAAAACCTCTCTAGTTATCGAGCATAATATAGCTACACAAAGGCTCACTTTTCCTCTCTTATTTCTGCTATAGAGACCAAAACCATCCAGATTTCTTCTCTCATTCTATCCATATTTTTTGCCATCATAAGCAGTAAAAACACAGCACCAATAACCCTTAAACTACTATCCAGTTTCGGCGCTCATAGAAGGACCAAAGCTGTCCAACTTTTCTCTTGTGAACAAGAGTCCATAGCAAGGTAGAACTCTTCCAAACACCTAAAAACCAAACCATAGAGTTTTCTATCCAGCAAAACATGAAATTTCCTACCCTCTCAGCCCCTCAAACTCATGAAAAAACCAGCATTCAACCTGCACAAAAATTCGGCCAGCCTACTCTAAGAACAAAGCCAAAACCAAAACTCTCTGTAAGGTAATTGATCTTCAACCCACCTACTAATCTATTACTCCATTATTTTCTTCTTTTCTCCCTTAAATCACGTCCCTAAGGGACTGATTTCATTCCTTTCTTGGTGAGTCTCGATCAAGGGCATCTAGGCTTACCAATCTCTTCAACTATCAATTGAACTCAAGTTAGTCATCAAGGAATTGCTGTGTTTTAAGTCTAGATTGCTAAGAGATAATCAGGATCCTATCTATACTAATTTAAATGGTATTAATCTATAGTGTATTAACTTAAGAATGCTTATGGAGTCTAGCATGAAAGTATGAAAGAACTAGAGTGACGAATATGTTAATATAAGCCATAGACAAAGCATGTATGAGATAAGACAATGATTGTGACACCCCACCTACTTACGTAACCCAAAATGGGTCGGGGATGCCACCCAGTCCTTTGGACTAAGGGTCTTTATAATGAAAGAATAAAAGAAATTCAACTTTTAAAAAAAGTCTAAGGAAAAATTTAACTTAAAAAAAACATCAATACTTATACAAAAGTCCCTACATAAAATTAATATTCAAAGAAAATATCCAACAAATGGACAAAGAAATTCCATAACAAAAACTTCAAGCTACTGATCTTCCAACCTGATCAAGACTTGAGGAACCCTGAAAATATGAGTTCAAAATAGTGTGAGATTGGTTATCTCAATAAGCCCCGAGTGTGAGTCGGGCTAAGAAAACAAAACACTTTTCATGATGCATGCACTAACAGTATATCAAAAGCTTTATCATGCCTTCTTTACAAATTTAATTCTCACTTCTTGAAAGATGGTAGTGAGAAGTCTTGAAGCAAAATGCTCTTAGAGTATTTTGTTTGGAAAGATATGCATAATAAAAAGATATTCAGCTTCGAATAAAATTTCAAGGACACTTTAGAACAGTTCCACGGAAATAACTCATCAATTAAAAGCAACCAAGTTAATGTGACAGGGCACAGATGTGGCTCTCACACTAGGTGAAGCACATGACCCCCGTCAGGCAGTGAAAGGGCATAGAGGTGGCTCTCACTTCTGTGAAGCACTTGACCCCCAACACTTGGTAGGTGTATATCCTACCGAGTGAGATCCTCATCCCTCTCTCACTCAATCCAATCCGGTTGTCCCATTTCCAGCCGTCGATTCTACTAGAACCCCATTACTAGCTAAGGACGGCTCAACCTTCTATACTGACACCCTAATAAAAAAGAGTCAACCTCTCGGAGGTAGCCACCTACCGAGAGATATCCCCATACCAACCAAAGGCTAGTATAAAGGTCTAGCCCCCATTGAGTACTCAACGTTATTCCATTTTCACAATTCATAAGGCTCCCAAGCGAAACCTACAAAATTAGCTCAATACAATTCCAAACAACATTTTTCAACTTGCACACAATTTTAGAAGGCATGGTTTTAAGTAAATAATTTATTCCAAGTATTTATAGTGAAGGAGCCACATGCTCAAATAAGTCATGCTATGATTTTCAAAAAGTATATGCATGATCAATAATTCATCTCTTGCATATTCAAAATAAATCAAAATGTTTGATGATTGGTTTCTAAGTCATGCTTGACACATTTTTAAAATTTATAATCTAGAAGTTTCTAAAATTAGAAGTTTTCCAAATGTAGAAAGTTTTCAAAATGAGAAGGTTCCAAATATAGAAGTTTTCAAAATTAGCTATCATGCTAATATTTCATGTTTGCAAGAGATACTCACCAACCTTTCTTTCAAACCAAGATGATAAAATAAAATCAATTTTATAAATGTAAGGGAACTTACCTTATCCTTAGGCTTAGGATATGAACTCAAGTAAGTTGGTACTTACCCTTGATAATCTTTCAAATCTAAAAAATAGTTCATATAAATTAATCACAGCATTTCCTAGATCATCCCAAACAAAATTCAAGTCCATATTACACACCAAGCATATATCATGCCTATATTATCCTTTGTTTACCAAATAATACCAATGAGCTGCAAGCATGAACTCTACATATACTCAGCATCTAAGACCTTCCATCAATCCCTTACAAAGCATAAAATCCACCCTTTAACATTTCTCACGAAATTACATTAAACTTAGCAATTAAGCACAAGACCCTTAGTTACCTTCAGTTTCCAACAACCATAGTCTAAACTCCTAAGGGTAAAAACCCTATATGAACTACTCCGATTGACCTCAAATTTTTCTGGCACATAGCTTAACATGCTATGAACAAAATATACTAAGAAAATTCAGAAAATCAAGCTCATACAAATCATTAAAAATTATGAACCCAAACTGCTCAAATTTGACTCAATTTTGGCCATTCTGAAAAGAAAATTAATAACTTCCAACCTTGACCCCGTTTTAATCCCAAATTTTTCAGATTGTTTAAGCACAAAAAATCCTGCATTATCAACCTTTTTACCTGAGAAAATCATACTCAAAACATATTACAAAATAGTTTGCAAAACAGTTTACAAAACAGTGAACAGTGACTTCCGAAAATCCCTTGTTCTTAGTTTTTTTTCCCTTTGAAAAATGTCTGCAATAAACCAGAGTAACTTCCAGAATAATACTCCACATGAAAACATGATATTTATGTATTAAAATAAGTTTCAAAAAGTTTCTTCAAAAATCCAATCTTGTCCTGCATTTTCTTGAGGTCAATTGACAGCTACCAAATAAACAATAAAACTTCAGCTTCCAACATGCATTCGGTTTACTTGAAACAAAATAAATAGAAGAGAAAAATAGGAGCATATATTTTGAAACTATCCACAGCCTCCATATGCATTCAGTCCATGAAAAGAAACAAGTAGAAGAGAACAAATAGAAGGGACAAATAGAGGTAAGCATCCGATTCATGAAAAGAAACAAGTAGAGGAAAACAAATTGCAGCAAGCCTTCTCTATTTACAATTTGGCACAAAGAGACAAGTAAAAGTAATCAGTAGGCCTTGAAATTTCCATTTCAATTTTGTGCACAAGGAGACAAATAGAAGCAACAAGCATGCCTTGCAATTTTCCATTTAAAATTCGTGCACAAGGTGACAATTAAAGCAGCCAGCATGCTGGCCAAACCCATTCAAAACACATCTACATGCTACCTTTTTTCCAAGAGAAAATAAAAGAGGGATCAAGCTTGTTACCTCTTGAAATCCTTTTAGGAGAAGAGAAGACCAGCCTATGTTGTTAGCTGATGTGTGTGTCGGCCACAATAACAAAACTGATGAGAGTTTGCTGTGAAGTTGGTTAAGGAAATATGTATGTGTGTGTCGGCTATTTTGCTCACTATGGCAGCATTCTGTTGTTCAATTTGAAGAGGAAATCATGCACCATTGGAGAGAAGAAGCAATGCACGATTATGGCTGAAGTTCTTGACAGTTTCAAGAGTTCCTAGAAGTGAAGGTAAGTAGAGATTTTCCTTGGGTAAAGGAAAGAAAATCATAAAGTTAGGGCAGTTGAGATGCACCAGTTGATAGGAGGAAAATGTGGGGTTTGTTTAATTTCAAACACACTTCTAATCAACCCATAATCCTATAGATACTAATAGCCTTTGACCAGGTCTAAGAAGTACAAGGGCAAAGTAGAAAATCAAAAATCTTTGCACATGAATTCGTGCAAAGCTGTCGGCCAAATAGGAAGTCTTGTGATCAAAATTGCTGAACTAAGTTTGCTAGGTATAATATTTGAAAATTAATAGTGGTAGGTAGTTGGAGTTTTTAGGAGGAAATAAGGTCTTCAAAGACACAAGCAAATGCTGAAATCTTAACTTTTTGAAGATGACAAAATCCTTGATAGATAGGTGGTGGATGTCGGCCATGGAGAGATGTAGGAAAATATAGAAGTCTTCAAGTCAAAATGTGATGGCTAAATGAGATCAACCACATGAATGTAGAATTTAATAGTATACAAGGAGTATATATATGGAATGGAAGGAAATCATTTAGTGATAACATTATCAAGATAATATATATATATATATATATATATATAATATTATTATAATTCATCAACCGAAAACAACTATAACAATAAATAGGTTTTCAATAGATAATAAATAATAACAATATAGTTCTAATTAGTATAATAATTATTATTACTACTATTATAAATAATTAATAGATGACCAACCAAAAATGGAAGATATAATAGCTTTTTAGGAATGATGATGATAATAAAAATAATACTAATATTTTCCATGTAAAGTATTTTATGACACAATAATCAAATAACGCCTTCCACTATTCCTAAATTTCTTCTATTCCAAAACCAAAGAAAGGCCAAAAATCGCCTCCAAAAATAAAGAAAAAGGTTTCGGATTCAAGCAAAGCAGCATTTTTTTGGATGATAATTTTAGATCGAGTCTCGATCCAAAATCCACCCTTAATACTTTTCTTAATCTGAAAACATATTCAAATAAATTTAAAATATGCAAATATCACTACAACACAACCTTGCAGATTCATGAAACAAGCATATGTCATGTTCAAATATATATGTTCATATTCAATGCATGTTAATTCTCATAAACTAGGTGCATATATGTTCATATTCAAAGCATGCTAATTCTCATAAACTAGGTATGACCAGAGTAGGGTATTACAATGATGCATCTTGTCATGATGAATCTAGAGCTATGCTAAGTAGGCAAAGATGAGATCTTTTAATATTTATGGGGCTGATTATGATGATTTTATGCTAGTTGAATATAAGAGTTGCAATATAGTGAATTGATTTAGATGAATGCATGGTTATGATAAATAGCATGACAAAGGAAGTTGTGTAAGTGATCTAATGAATTAAATTACCTAGATACCATGGATGAATTAGGTGATTAATGAGATCATGAGAATTCATGTTGCATGAAATAGTGGATGTAATATTTGGATTCTAATTATAAAATCATTTATTCTAGATAAGAAAGGAGTGGAAGTAAGAGCATTCAATTGAGATTGGTCTAGCTGTTGATTTATCCAAGTAAATCCCAATATAACCGTTTTGATAAATGTTACTTGTTTGCAAGTAATTTTTACAACGTTATTTGGAATTGATGTGAATATGATGTTTTGACAAGAGGATTGAAACGTTGGCTAAACATGATGAGTTACACTGTGTTTTGATTCTTGGGTTGGAAATGTGGATGTTTTACTTTCTAAATAAGTTTATAAAATTTCTACTATGCAAACTCAAAAACAATTTCTTACACTTTCACTAAACGATTTGGAAATACTATTACAAAAAATCACATTTTGCAATCAAGCTAATCCAAAACTTTCAAAAAAAGGAAAAATGATTTTGCCCCTAAATGGGGAGCGTTGAGTACTCAGCAGGGTTAGGCTAGTAGAACTAGTTTTGAAGAGCAATAGTGAGTCTTCTAATATGAGGCCACCTCCAAAAGATGAACTTAGCTTGGAGTGGCAACAATACTACATAGTTAGGCTGTCCGAGCTAGCATATTGGTCTATGTGGACATTGTTGATTCGGATTAGACAACAGGTGTGTTGGGTGTAGAGATAGAGGAGTACCTCACCTAGTGGGACGATTCCCACTACCCATTGTTGAAAGAATACATTAGAACGCTATCATGTGGTAACCATGATATGGATTATGATACTATTGTTTAGATCATTTGCTAACCCATACCTAATGAATTATGAATATCATGAAATGATAAGTTATTGTGAACTATTTTGGATTCATTGAGCAAGGCTCCTTTGTATAACTATTATTGATGAAATTGACTTGTAAACACAATTTTGTGATTTTGATAAACCTACATGCACAAAATGGTTATAATTGACACTTGCACACATGAGACTTACTGAGATGCCAATCTCACACCTTTTAATCATGATTTCAGGGGAAAGTACTTATATTGAGCAGGTTGAAGGAATAAGTGATTATTGCCATTTGTTTATTTTATTTTTAACTTGTACTTCTTTCAAGAGATGTTTTTTAGTTTTGACCTCTTGGATTTGTATAAGTATTTCCCTCAGATGTAATTAAGAGTATTTTGTTATTTTATTCAGTTGGATTTTTTTTCCTATTATTTATTATTTGTACCTCGTTATAAAGATCCCTGGTCCTCTGAATGGGGCGACATCCCGCCTTATCTACGTACGTAGGTATTATGGTGTTACAGATCTGCTCTACTAAGAGATAAGTCTTAAGCCTATCAAATGTGTTTGAATGACCTAGTTGACTCAATTTATCAAGAGAATATAATAAGTTGGGATGTGATCTCTTAATTTTGCTAAGCATATCTTATCAATTATATGCTATATACTTTTTAATTGTTTAATCTTTATGAGTTGAAGATGGAGTTGTTCATTTATAAATATAATGATGTGATGGATGGACTTTTATGCTATGTTGAGGTTATATGATGACTTTGGGATACTTTGATGATTAGGTTGGTTAACATAAATTTTATCATATGAATATTTGGAACAATATGAGATCCATAACTATTACTTGGAGAAAATTTATGCATTGATGAGATAGTTGAGAATAAGATTAGCTATTAAAGCCTTAGATTTGGTTGATTTGAACGTTTTTATTATACCATGTATTGGGATATATTATTATAACTATTATATATTAGATAGTTTTAGATAAGGGGTTTATCTAAAGCGAAAGATCAAGGAAGTTGATATTACATATCTATTGATTTAACGAATGTGATAAACATTTGAAAAATAATATTTTTCCCAAAAACAATTTACATGATCTCCTTTCAGAGAATGTGGTAATGGAATTGGTCATGTGAACAAGTAAAGGAGTTGAGTACTCATCGAGGGCTTTTTCTTTTTTTACTAATTCATGTTAGAGATAGATGGACCCAATAACCTGGTCCAGTCCTGAGAACCATCTTACTCCAAACAGGGCAATAGGATATTGGAATTAGCCAAATCTCTAGCTTGCATTGTTCTTATATGCAAGAAAAATCATGTGAAAGCCACTAGTTAGTGCTGAGCGGGACTCTCAATGATCGACCTTTGTCATACCTCGTATGAGAGGAGTATGGGAATAAGAGAGCCTATGTTACCATAAGTAAAATAATTGCCAAATCTCATATGAGGAGAATGGAAGAGCTCGTACTATCACAAATCAGATAATTAAGTATAGATACGAGACAAATTGTGTTGACAACTCTATCACTCTGACACGGTTAATACCATATCTGCCAAATACAAAACCTTTTGAGCATTGCACATAGGTCGACCTCCTATTGGTAGAAGTGCATGCTTTTATAAAAATAAGGCATCAATTTTTATTGAACAATGTTTTCCAAAATGTGCTTGGGATTTTGAACAACAATTGACAAAGTTTTCCACTACTTGACTTGTAAAACTCTTTTATCTATTTTCTATAGAAAAATCCTAGCATACACATGACTCATAAAGTATAACACTCACACATGCATCTATTTTATTCCATTTTCTTAGGACTCAACACTGGAGATATACAATAGTGAGGCAAGAATCACTTCCCGTGCCTAGTCTAGTGAAAATTGATGCTTAAATTTTGGGTGCATAAAAAATCATCAAATTTAAATCCATCTCTTAGTTAATTTTTAATTAAAACATTAATATCAAAATACACATACAAGCAAGTATACACATCACAAGCATAGTATAGGGAATTAATAAGTATCGATCCTCAAAGGAACAAGTACACACTAGTCACTCTTCATTCATTATTTAACTGACCCAAATAAAGTGAAAAAATAATAAAAATAATAAAAAAATATACACAACTCAAGGATGTAAGATTTTGCAATTTAGACACTTATCCTAGAAAACATGATAATGAACCAAATAGCAATTCTCTCAAGTAGTTTTTATCTTAGCATCATGAAAAAATGTAAAGAAAAATTCAATTATTTGTCAAGTCATGAATCTACTTAGATAAATTCCACTTTGTTTGTTAATCCATGAAATTACTATATTTTGATTGCTATTAACAGATTTGTTAATCAATCTAACAAAACCAAAACATGCATTAAGCTTATCATTATATTTTGATTCAATTAGTAGATTTGTCAATTAAGCCATCCTAACCAAAATATGCATGAATCTTAGTTCCTTAAAAACATGAAATTAGCTAATGACCCTTTAGTCGAGGTGAAATAAACTATTCTTTGAGCACTTAGTCCTAAAATCCTAACTTCATCGTTCAAATCCATTAAGATTTCACAATTATGAAATCAATGCAACAAAACTCCTAATATCATTTTGTCGAGTCAATTAGAAGAACTTACATCAATAACTAATGATAATAAGTAATCAAACACCAAAGATGATAAATAATTAATCAAATAACCAAATTAACATAAAACCATAAATCCAAAATAATGTTAAATTATAATAAAAACATTGAGTACATCATTGTTTAAGAAAAAGATAACAAAAATAAAAGAAAGCACTCACAGACAAGCCTCTTTCTTCACCCTTGAAGACTCTCTTGAACAATCCTTCTTGATTGGGTGAATTCCTCCTTCAATGAGTGATTTGAATTTATGCTCTTGGATCCACCTCCACACTTCTCTTGTTTCTTCTCTTGCTTTTATAAGACTCTTTGATGCTAAATTCATTATCGGAGGAATCTTGGCCAAGTAGGAATTAGAAAATACCGAAATCTTTGAAAAATTCCCAAATTCGTGCACAGGTTTTTTGCCTTCCAGAGCTGGCCTGGCGCCGAGTCATTTTGACCCACCTGGTGCTCAGTACAATTTGTTCTTCCTTTGGGTTTTTGCTCTATTTTCACAAGTCAGACAGAATGGACCTGGTGCCTGGTCCACTTACCAGACCTAGCGCCAGGTCTGTTTGTTTTCTTCCTGAACGTTGCTCGGTTTCCCCTGCTTGACCATAATGGATCCGACGCCTAGTCCTTTGGCTGAGACTGGCGCCAAGTGCATTGTGGAATTATTTACTTTTTGTTCAAATTTAACTCAAATCCACACAAATTTGCCAAAAACATTTTTTACAAGTAAAATGTCAAATAGGAAGGAATATGCCTAGTTATTACAACAAATATATCACAAAACAATCTCAAATAACTAAGAAAATAATTGTGATTTTAGCCTCTATCACATACCCCTATACTTGAACTTTTGCTTGTCCTCAAGTAAAACACCACAGTCAAGAAAAATTATCAAGAAAACACAAGTTCTTTCTCATTCCAAAAATAATTTTTAAAAATAGCAAGGATTATAACTTCCTTTCAAACTTTAGATACAACTCTTGTCATTCACACCTTTTGAAAACAATTCAAACTTTGAAACATTTGACAAGATATCACAAGACTCTTGAAATCAAATTAATCAAATGTACACCTTAGTCTAAGAAAATTATTTCACTCTTCAAGTTAAAATATAGATAACATGAATCACATAAGTCAAGCCATCTACCAACTCAAGCATTATAAATCCAAAAATTGCTCAACTCAAGTCAAGACATAAAGAAAGCACTCCAATTTTTTCTCAAAATTTCTTTCAATGACTTAGGAAATTGATAGCTTCAAGTGCATGAATTTCTCTTCATACACCGTATTCGCCCCCTTATAGTCATTACTCATCATTTTTTTCAACAACTCCCCTCTAAACAATTCTTTCTTTCTTTGCTTTAGGGAATTTATAGCCTCAAGAAAGTGGATTTCTTTTCACTATCCGTATTGGCCCCCATATCAAGCAAAAACAATTTTTTTTCCATCTTCAAAGAGGAAATAACAACTCATCTTTTTCCACTTCTTCATCTCACATGAATTTTTTCGCAATTTTCTACAATCTTTCCTCTCAAAGATCTTTTATCAACTCACATTCCTTATCACAACTCAAAGCCAAGCAAAATTTAAACTCATTATTCGAGAGTTAGCCAATAACCTTTACCCACATTCATCATACTCTCCTTATTCAAACTAGATGGGTCAAATAACATTCAAGCACCAATGCATAAACAAGATTAATCAAAATTCTCAAGTCTTGAAAAATATCCTATCCAACAAACCAATTGCACAAAAATCCACCAAATGAATGACAAAAAATTATATCCAAGTAATAAAAATAATTACAACCTTGTTAATCAATGAAAACCACTTAAATTTAGAAAATGGAAAATACTTCTTCAACCTCATTCCCCCCCCCCCACACACACACACACTCTTAAACTGGATATTGTCCTCAATAGCTAAAGATATAACAATGAAAGCAAAGCCAAAACGGCCAAAATAAATAAAGAGGAGTTATAGAGAAAAGAAAAATACTCCCATTGTGCATTAGTTCCAAAATTTCAAAACTTCAAATTTTCAAAATTCAAAAATTTCCCAAAATAGTAGCCTAATACCAAGAAAACACCAAGATGATTGATAGAAACTTGGACAAAGAATATCACCAAACCACTCCCACACATTTTAATTAGACAATGTCCTCATTGGCAAAAAATTAACACCTTAAAGCATCGCTAAAGGGACCAAAAATAATAAAGGGGTAGAAAGTTAAGTAATACTCCCCAACTGCAATAAGTTTCAATAGATATTAAAACTGAAAATAGAGAGAAGGGCTTGTTCAAGAGGACTTTATTCCTACCTACAAAACAAAACACAAATAAAAGCACAAGGAAATAACAACAAAATAAAAACATACCTAAATAAAAGAAAACAAACTAAATAAAAATACAAAAAAAGATCATACGAAAGCAAATAAAGACATGACTTACTCTCCCACACTTAAGACGGAAAATATTTTCCTTATTTAGGGGAAATAACACCTAACAACTAAAAATGAAACTTAGTTAAAACAAAAGAATGACAAAAAGACCTAAAGAAACCTAAATTCAAAACAAACCCAAAACACATAAAAAAAACACTCTTTCCACTCATCATGCTTCCTCATCAAACTTTTGTAAAAGAAATTAATGCTTAATGAAATAGGTAGGCATGATGAAAGCAAAAATAAGAGAATATTTTGAAAAATGGAGGGTTCATGGAAAATATTAGTTGCAATGAATGTAAATGCATGACCCTCAGTTCATAGCACATTTTTAGACATACAGATCAAGTTCCTAACATAATGATGTAATTATGTCTAAAAAGTGTATAAATATTAGAATCACCACTTATCCCTTCAAAAGATTTGTCACAATTAAAATTTCCCTAAAAACTTAGCATTTGAGTATTTACAGATAGGATCAAGAAATTAATACTTTTTGACACATCTACAGAAACTATGTTACCTTCTTTTCAATGGGGTGAAGGATAGAAATTACCACTATCCTCCAAAGACATCTTACGATGTAGCGTTGAAAGATCCAACTCTTTGAGGCATGAGAAATTCAACACATCATCATTCGGACTCATGTTCTCCAAGAATTGAGAAGAACCTAAAAAATCATGTGATAAAGAGATATTAGAATTATTAGCACATAGAGGAGAATTGAATACCTCCCTTTCCACATTGGATAATTGTTCCTCATATCCTTTCTCTTTTCCTTGGGAATTCTCTTGTTTAAGCGCATGGGTTTTTATGGCATCCTCAACCAACTTGGCTAGTTGTGTTCTTTGATGGCTCATACATTGGGATGCTTCTTCAAGCCACTTAATGGAGGAATTTGTATTAGTGACAAAAGAATGCATTGAGGCTTCAAGTGACATCTCACAAAAAGCGCCAATCCGAGCTTGCAAATTTGTCAAATTCTCGTCATTATAGCTCCTTTGATCCTGTGCCCAAAAGTAGTTTTCCATGATGATGTCAATCTCGTACTCAAAGAAAAACAAAAATCAAATCGAAAATAAAAAATAATAATAATAGAAACATAAACAAAAGAAAAACACATGCATTCACAAACTATATAAATTCAAAAGTTAGTGGTATTTATAGTATAACATGAAGTAAACTAGTCAATTAAGTCACACAATGTTACAAACAACAAGATAGAACCCCAATTTACACAAAGAACATATATACATATTTACATATAGACATATGGACATATAAACATATAAACATATAAACATAGTTAAATCAACAAAATCTAAGCTTTCATGATATTGCTCCCCGGAAATGGCGCCAAAAACTTGATGCGTAAATTTTGGGTGCATAAAAAATCACCAAATATAAATCCATCACTTAGTCAAGTTTTAATTAAAACATTAATTCCAAAATACGCATACGAGCAAGTATACTCATCGCAAGTATAGTATAGAAAATTAACGAGTATCGATCCTCAAATGAACAAATATACACTAGTCATTCTTCATTCATTGTTTAACCAACCCAAATAAAGTGAGAAAATAATAGAAAATTAAAGAAATATATACAACTCAAGATTGTAAGATTATGCAATTTAGACACTTATTCTAGAAAACATGATAATGAACCAATTAGCAATTCTCTCGAGTAGTTATCATCTTGGTATCATGAAGAAATGTAAAGTAAAATTTAATCATTTGTCAAGTCATGAATCTACTTAGATAAATTCTACTTTATTTGTCAATCCATGGAATTACTATATTCTGATTCATATTAACAGATTTGCCAATCAAGCAAACATAACCAAAACATGCATTAAGCTCATCATTATATTTTGATTCAATTACCAAATTTGTCAATCAAGCCATCCTAACCAAAATATGTATGAACCTATATTCCTTAAAAACATGAAATTAGTTAATGACCTTTTGGTCAAGGTGAAATCAACTAATCTTTAAGCACTTAGTCCTAAAATTCAAACTTCTTCGTTCAAGTCCATTAAGATTTCACAATTATGAAATCAATGCAGCAAAATTCCTAACATCATTTTGCCAAGTCAATTAGAAGAACTTGCATTAATAACCAATGATAATAAGTAAATAAACACCAAAGATGATAAAGAATTGATCAAATAACCAAATTAACACAAAATCATGAAACTAAAATAATGTTAAATTACAATAAAAATATTGAATACATCATTGTTTAAGGAAAAGAAAACAAAGATAGAAGAAAGCACTCATAGACAAGCCTCTTTCTTTACCCTTGAAGACTTTCTTAAACAATCTTCCTTGATTGGGTGAATTTCTTCTTCAATGAGTGATTTGAATTTATGCTGTTGGATCTTCCTCCACGCCTCTCTTGTGCCTTCTCTTACTTTTATAAGCTTCTTTGATGCTAAATTCATTGTTGGAGGAATCTTGATCGAGTAGGAATTAGAAAATACTAAAATCTTTGAAAATTTTCCAAATTCGTGCACAGGTTTTTTGGCCTTCCATAGTGGGCCTGGCACCGGGTCATTTCAACCCACCTGGCGCCCAATACAATCTATTATTCCTCTAGGTTTTTTCTCTATTTTCACTGACTAGACAGAATGGACCCGGCACCTGGTCCACTTGCCAGACCTGGAGTCAGGTATGTTATGTTTTCTTCTTGAACGTTTCTCGGTTTCCCCTACTTGACTAGAATGGATCCGATGCCTAGTCCTTTGACTGGGCCTGGCGCCAAATGCATTCTAGAATTGTTCACTTTTTGCTTGAATTTAACTCAAATTTTCCAAAAATACTTTTTACAAGCAAAATGCTAAATATGAAGGAATATGCCTAGTTATTACAACAAATGTATCACAAAATAACCTCAAATAACTAAGAAAATAATTGTGATTTTAGCCCCTATCAAAAATCTTGTAACTTTGCTATGTATAGAATGTAGACTTACTTATCATACATATTTTGGGATTAAGATATATGTATCAAGCAGGACCATTATGCTAGTTTAATAAAGTAGCGTATTTCTATTTATCTGCTTTAAGTCTTCATATGTTATAAAGGCCCATTGTTTGGGATTTCAGACGGGGCAGCATCCCACCATGATACAGCCCACTATGGCCGAAATGTGTGGGGTATTACATTAAATGTTCAACAAAAGATTAAAGGTTCAACTCACTCCTATATAATCATTTTGTTTAATTTAAAACTTTCCCTTATTACATTCTTTGGGCCTAATTTTATGAAAAATACTTATGTGCACATGTATGTATAGTAAAAGTAAGATTCACCCATAAAAGAAATATTTTTTTTTTTTCAAAATAATTGAAATTATAATTTCTAGAAAATTATACTTTTCTCCCAACATAAAATTAAATATTACTAACATCCACAAAAATTATACAATTAAATGTATACAATTATTTCATATAATTCACAATTAAAATGCATGACAATTTGACATTTAAACAAGTAAGTCACTTAAAGATGTTTTCAAAATTTAAATTATATAAAACACTCATGAATGCAAATTCATATCCTCACTCTATTATGAATTTAGGCGGAGTATTACACGCACCCCCTATTAAAAGAATTTCATCCACGAAATAGTCCTTTATCGTACCTTATAGCAAATTAAGGTATTTTCTCCTTAGATATTCCTTAGTTTCCTATGTTGCTCCAAATTCGGATATTTTCTCCTCAACTATTCCTTAGCTTCTTGCATCCCTTGATGGTCCTCTAACATTTCAACCATTTGTATTCTCTTGCTCCTCCGTTCCTTCAAACTTTGTCATAATATTGTTTTTTAGCAAATTTATCAAATCTAATAGGTAGATCACTAATTTGGTACACTTATCATTGTAAATGTGTTAGGTTTATGGTCATATGTTGAGATTTTGCTGGATTATGTGGCAAAATATATCTGCTTATCTTCATATTTAGTCATAATACTTTTTTTTAGCAAATATAACAAATCTAATAGGTGGATCATTAATTTGATATACTTATAGAGATTATGCTAAATTATGTTGCAAACTATATTCAATTACCTTTAAATTTGGTTATAATACTTTTTTAACAATTTTATCAAATATAACGATTGAATCATTAATTTGATATACTTATGTTTGTTAATGGATTAGATTTAGGTCTCTTATATACATATTACACAAGATTTTGTTGTAAAATATATTTGAGTATCTTCAAATTTGGTTACAACACATTTTTTAGCAAATTTAACAAATCGAATGGGTGAATCATTAATTTGATACAGTTATCATTGTAAAAGTGTTAGGTTTTGGGCTCTTATATTGATATTATACTAGATTGCATGGTAAAATATATCTGATTAATATCTTTTTTTAGCAAATTTTACAAATCTAATATGTGGATCATTAATTTGATACTATTTTAATTGTAAATGCATTAGGTTTTAGGCTCTTACATAGAGATTCTGCTAGATTATGTGGCAAAATCTATTTGATTACCTTCAAATTATGCCATAATACCTTTTTTTATTTTGAAATTTTAACAAATATAATGGTAGGATCATTAATTTAATATGCATATCTTTGCAAATGCACTAGGTTTTAGGCTTTTTTAAGGAGATTATGCTAAATTATACAGCAAAATATATTTGATTACCTTTAAATATTGTTATAATAATTTTTTAGTAATTTTAACAAATCTAACAGTTTGGACTATTAATTCGATATGTGTGTCTTTGTAAATGCATTAGGTTTTAGTCTTTTATATAGAGATTATAGCATTTATGTGGCAAAATATATCTGAATTCCTTCAAATTTGGTCATAATACCTTTTAACAAGTTTGATCATTAATTTGATATACTTATCTTTATAAATGTGTTAGGTTTTGAGCTTTCCTATAGAGATTATGCTAGATTATATGGCAAAATATATCATATTACCTTCAAATTTGGCCATAATACTTTTTTTTAGCAATTTTAACAAATTTAATGATTGTATCATTAATTTGATATACTTATCTTTGTAAATATTTTAGATTTTTGGCTATTATATATTATGTCACACCATAAGAAAATGATACATTAGTGACAAAACTTTAGCTAGAAAATATTTTTGTCATTAAATATGCCCTTTAGAGGGGAAAATTTTTCTTTAGTGACAAAAACATTTTGTCGCTACTGATTAAGACCTTTGGTGACAAAATCTTTATTTCCTAGTTAAAAGCAATGGCTTTTGCTCATAAACAATTGTATTAGCGAAGTATGGTTTCTTTATGTTACAGTATATTTGTGATACAAATTATCAAAAGGGTGTGCACACCTTTGGAATTGCTAATCCATGATTCATATAATCTTACCCTAGCATCATGATTAGAATTTTTTCTGGGATGCTTAAATAGGAAATTAATTCATATATACACTATATGATGGATTCAATGGAGATGGATAGAGGAAGATCAAGGAATTGAATTAAGTTGATTATTGCTAGCTTGGACAAAGCTAAGTCCATGAATCTCAAGCATATTTTGAAATGCATAACACGAAATGCAAAAATATCATGTTTAAATATGCAAAAAAAGCATTCAAATGCATATATAATATTCACATAATTTTATAAAATGTTTTATCATTACGGCATGTAATTTATGACATATAGTATGAGCATTCCATTTTGACAAAGCACATATGCACGAAAATAATGTTTATTATAAATAATGATTTTACTATGATATTATGATTTATTCATGCATAAGTGTTTATGTGAAGCTTTTCAAGAGTATTATGATTATGGATAGAGCCATGCATCAAATATATGTGACATATGAAAATCCACTTATGCATTTCATGCATGAAAAAATATTGCAAAAATCATGGCATGAGTTTTATAAGTAATGGCTATTATGGTGAATTATGAGAAATAAATTAAAACTTCTCGAATAAATTTTGGAACAGTTATAAGAAATGTTTCTTTGGAGATTTTGCAGAGAAATAATTGTGGTTTCAATTTTGGTCGAGTCAAAACTTGGGAATTTACTTCAAAATACTAGAATAATTTTGGAAACAAATTAATTATTCCATATCAGAATAGTGAACTCTAGAAACACTAAATTAATGACATTGAGATCTCAATAGGTGAGAATCTCGGGCTAGCTTTCACTAGATTATGATAGAATTCTAGTAGATTGGCCATCTCTGAAAAGCTTTCTTTTTCCAAATGGTATGATAGTTCTAGTAGTCGAGCGCGGTTCTTAGGTAGCAACATTGTCTCCAAGGGGAGCTAGAGGATGAACGTGGGTCATCTGGTCTGATTTTATATGTAGGAGATGGCAAGGTATTCCTTCAAGAGGGACGTACACCCTGCCCAATTATTTGGCATTGTATATACCGTTACCATATATATGATGTAATGTTATCACATTGACATGGTGCGGGTATCTTAAGGATACACGAGATATAGTTTTGTGGTGGGTTCAAGACTTTTGAAAAATGAATTTGAAGTTCCATAAGTGTTTTATACATAATTTTACTCCACAAAATATTTAATTTTGCTCGATATTGGTTTTGTACTTACTAAATCTCCCCAAGAATAAGAATGTATTTGAGATGCGAAAACTATTTAAATTATGAATATATTCATTCAAGTCTTTTATGTATCATGACATTGAATTTTGAAACTGTGACATGAATTCACACACCTTGGACTTTGTGAGATTTTTTATAATCTCGAGTGTCTTTCTAACCATGGTTTCAGTGTTTGGCTAGCTTATCAAGACTAAGGAGTAAAATTCCCCTTTTGTTATAGTAATAGTCTTGATACAATATTTATTATCTTTTAATTTTGATGTTTTGAGGTTTTATTTTGAAGACTTATTTTACGTTAGGATTGTAATGGTTTCATTTGTGGTTTCAATTTAAGTTCAAACCTTATATTTTTATTTATCTACCCAATTATTTGTTACTGAGTTATAAAGAAGCTTGGTCCAAAGGACAGGATGATACCCCCAGCCCGAATGGGATATGTAGGTAGTGGGGTATTACAATTGGTATCAGAGTCTAGGTTTGGATTAAATTTAACCAAAGGGTTGAAGATTAAGTATAAACTAGACTTAAGTTTGGATTGGGCCGAGTTTAGAACAAGTTCAATTTAAGTATCTCATGCTAAGAGTTAAGTCTTGTTTTCTTCAGAAAGATTGTCAAGGGCACCTTGTCAACTTGATCAACAAATTGGAGGATCAAAGCATACTAGAGCAGTCATAGGACAAGAATACATCCGACCTAATCGTCATCGTCAAAAGCCCTAGTATTAGTTTTGAATAGGAAAATAGGGCCTTAAGAGATTATGCTACTCCAAATTAAACACGGATATTGTTGAGTGCAAATTTGAGAAGAAAATAGTTCCAAGACTACATTGAACAGTAGGCATGAACTCACAAAGCATTTGAAGTTAGTACTGGAGAAGTTAATGGAACACCAGCTTGCTAGTGAGCTTAGCAAATGTGAGTCCTAGTTAGACACAACTTCATTTTAGGATAGATGGTCATTAATGAGGAAATTAAGCTACATCTGTATAAGCAGAGGCTATTACAAGTTGGAATTACTAAAGAATATCAAAGAAAATATTTAATTATGGACCCTGCTGTAGTACTTGAAATGACGAGAGAAGTTGCTTAGTTTATATTAGTGTGACTTGCCTAACATAAGGAAACTGAAACGTGAATGAAGAGAAATACCCAAATTTGCCCTAAAGTAAGGTAATAGGTAATTTTGAGGACAAATTTTTTTTAAGTGACGGAGGATGTAATACATTATATTATTCCTATTTCTTTAATAACTAATATTGCAATATTTATAGTTTCAGTTTCTAACCTGTTCATTCCATGTGAATCTTATGGGTGTTATGTTTTTAGTTGTGTGTATAATGGCACTTGAATTGGTGTAGGCATGACAAACATTTACTTGAGTGTTAGATTGGCAATTTTGCTTAAATAAGTAATTTACTGATTTTTTTTAAAGGAATAATTATAAATTTGAAAATTATTGATTGACCAAACTATTTTTTTAAAAGTAATTTTGTGATAATAATAGTATCGTCTAGGAATTTCTTGTATTTATAAATTTTGTTTTTTAAAATTTTAAGGCAATATTGAGTTAAAAATCATTTTAAAGAAAATTACTATTTTTGAAAAGTCATTGGTCAATAGGGGCTATATGAATGAGAAAGCATATTATGAATTTTGAAAAAATTACTTGAAAACATTCGTAAAGCACTAAGAGTACTTTATATAATCTAAATGCTTTAAATTAAAATGAAAGCCCCTAGGTCAACTAAATTGACCTCGTTGTTAATATGGACTAGATCAAATGAAGACCCAATCAAGACTTTCCTTTAATACCCTAGACTTGGCAAACAACTCCCACTTTCTTTCCTTATAGCTGACATCCTCTACTTCTCACCTTCCTCTATCATTTTCTTTTTCTTCTTCTTTTTTTTTTTTTTTTTTTTTTGAGCAATCAAGGTCAATATCAAGGTGGGGGTGCTTGATATTTTGATAACGGGTTCTATATGATCAATGGGTACCTTGTGAGCCTAGAAATCACCGAAACTGATTTTAAGTAAGGCTAATCAGATTAGAGAAAACTGATTTTTTGCCAATACGTTGGAATGTTGATAATGCTATGTTGATTGAAGAATAATTTCTGCAACTTTTCTAGCCATAACTCACCAAATATTTTAATAAAATCTGGTGAATAAGAACTTAATGAAGGTTTGTGTGGCTTTAGATTCTAGTAGAAGGCTTAAAAATCAAGAGAAACATTCCTTTGAATGCCTGAAACTCACTGCCAGCTTTTCCTGTGAATTTTGCATAAATTATATGATTGTTTTGAGCTAATCTTTGAATAAAACTAGTTAGGATTTGATATGCTAGATGCTTTACGATGTATTGGGATTATTTTGTTGCACTTTTTGCATGAAGAAAATATAACGAACCCAACTCTATGATTTTTGCCATGTGGCCCAGCAAACTGTGAAACTTCTGCATAAAAGGGGTAAATTAATTGACCCGATATTCACCTATCCTAGTTTAATTTGACCCTGATTTTTGGACATTAGAAACTTCAATTCTAACAAAAATTAACAAACAAGAATTACTGACATATTCCACGTATTTTGGTTACTATGAATTTTTGAAATTGACTGCACCAATCTGCCTATTTGGGTTACTGTAACTGCAGCCTTATTTCAAAAATTAATTTGAGACACTTTTAAGTGGAATTTTGAGGAGAACTTTACACGAAAATTCACTATAGACATTAAGCTTTCAAGCTGGAAATTTTGAGATGAAAATGAATTGATTTGCTTGGCTAATTAAATTCACTTTTTCACACCCTATTCTGAGCCGCTAAGGTAGAAACTCTGTTTGGGAAGGAATTTAAATTTGCTTGGAATTTCGCTATAAATCTTATGTAAATTCAATTCCAATTGATTTCATGATGGTTACAGAATGTCCAAGAGTGTTTTTATGTGAGCTTTGATACTTAGAATAAATTGTTTGACTATGTGAATTTTAACCTAAGACAATCCACTAGTTTAATAAGGCTACTTGAAAGAACTTTTAATTTTTATGAAACTACTTGGTAACATGATTTGTTTAGCACGGATTAATGGTTGTTACAAGATTTTGTGACTTTGCAACATTAGCATATAGGTTACTTTATGTCTAGAAGATTTATGATTAGGGTTTTGTTGGAGTTGTATGTGAGAATGTAGGAGATTGTTCAGTTTAATGTTGAATGCCTTCGTGAGTTGTTTGGGCCTCTAGTGAGGTTATTTATGATGCTTATTACTAAAGTGCCCATGATTGTTAGTTGGGATTACTAAGGGCACAACTAGTACCCTAGGATGATAGTTATAGTTTTCACACGGAGAATTTATATAAGAATTCAATTTATATAATTTATATGGTAGATTTGTTGGAAGTGGAAGGTGCTTGGCTAAAGAATTAAGCTAAGGTTGTTGATTTTGCTAGCTTGGATGGAGGTAAGTCCTTGCACCTCATGAACTCTCTTTTGCAAGAATGATATATAGGACTTATGAGTCCATGTATTACATTACAAATAATTTATGCAAGACATATTTATGCACATACCCTTTGCTCAAAAAATCATGATATGAATTATGTTCATGACAAATACTTTATGGAATGCATCATAAGCATGACATTTTTTAAAGATGCTTCTATTTAAGAAGCTCATTCAATTATATTGTAAAATGAATTATGGAATATGCAAGCTTTGGGAAAAATGTCCATGTTTGAGAAGTGAATTGTTGAACAAGTAAATATACTCATAATATGCTTATGCCTAAATAGTTTTGTAAATTATTCTTATGGGCATTATATTTATGAATGGAGTCATGCATTAAGAATTGTGAATAGCGTATTAACATTAAATTTATCCTTTTGATGCATGTAAACATTGTGGAAATCATAGCATGATCTTTATTTGTGATGGCTACAATTATTATTGGTTTTACAAGGCAAATTGCGAATAATAAATCATTATGCTTTGAATAAATTTACTAGAACGGATATGCAAATTTTTACTTGGGTATTTTGCGAAAAAGTATGACGTTGAATTTTAGTTGGGATAAAAATTGAAAATTGAATTTTAGACTGATGCAAATTTTGGAAAATGAAATTGGAATTATTCCTTGATGGAATAGTGATTATTTTTTCGCCAATTATATAGTGTCCAAACATTGAGTACTTAATGGGCAAAACTCTTGTACTAGCTCACGTTAGATTGAGAGAGACTCTCAGGAGATTTACAGTCTCCGGAAGTCTGTCTCTTTTTGACGGGGCGATAGTACTAGACACTAAGCCAAGTCTTTAGCTAGCAACTTGGTCTCCAAGGGAAGGCTGTACTACGGATGTAGGACATCTGAATAGATGAGGGTGATTATTATATTACAGTATCATAATGATACTGAAGTGATTATTATATAGCAACATTGTATTGATACTGAAGTGATTATTATTTAGTAGTATCGTATTGATATTGAAATGATTATTATATAGGGGTATCGTATTAATACTAAAGTGACTATTACGTGGCAGTATCCTATTGATACTGAAGTGATCAGCATAGGCTATATCGTGTTGATACTGAATTGGTTATATAATATGTCTTGATATTTCAGTTAAGGTTATGGTTTAAGCCTCAATAAAAATAATTATAATGTTTCAGGATTATCTTATGGATAATTTACTTGACAAAAATTATTTTTGAAATGTAAATGTATTACGCTTTGCTAGATTTTTCCCCATAAATAATATTTATTTGGATATGCATGAAGGCATTTGGAATTTATTAATATCAGTTCAAAATGATTCTACTCATGCATCATGACATGTATTGTAATTGTGACAAACTACACTACAAGACTTACTAAGATTTTTATAATCTTACACGATTTTCTAACCATGCTTTCAAGGCAACATGAGCTTATCAAGACTATGGAGTAGAGTTATCTTTTGTAATAGTGATAGTCTTGATACAATATTTATTATTACCTTTTATTCGGATGATAAAAAAATTTTACTTTGGAGATTTAGTCTATGTTGGGATTGTAATAGCTTCATTTGATGTTCTAATTGAAGATCTAATATTTAGATATTCATTTATTTTCTTACCATGTTATAATGACTCCTAGTTCGAAGGACGGGGTGACATCCTCGGCCCATTTGGGCTACGTATTTAGTGGGGTGTTACACTATATACTTTTGCACTTTTTTTAGTCTATCTTTAAATCAAATTAAATCTTATTTTCAAAATCAGAATTTTTCAAAGCAATTTAGATAGAAGATCATACTTAGATGTATAGGATGTACATTTCGAGGATAAGGGGATTTGCTAAAGAATACCTTAGTGGAATTGAACATTTTGTTAAGTGGATGCTTTCTCATTCAGAATCACCTAGTAGTAGTGAAATTAGATGTCCTTGTTCAAAGTGTAAAAATAAGAAGTTTCAAGCCTCAGATATGGTGAGGATTCATTTATATAGTAAAATATTTGTGAAATGTTATTATAGTTGAAGATGTCATAGTGAACAGTTTATTCCAACTAATCAACAGATATTAGTGTTTAGTGCTTGTGCAATGGATCAAAGTTCAGGGTCAAGTAATCTCTTTCATGATATGGTTATAAATGCAGTAGGTATTAACTTCCCTTAAATCCAAACCCATTAACTATTAAGGAACCACCTAATCCCGAAGCCCAAAAAATTTAGGATCTGTTGATGGCTGCAAACACTCCTTTGTTGGGGGAATGTGCAAATCATTGAGAATTGTTCGTGATGACTTGCTTGTTAAACATCAAGTGTAAAAATAACACGTTAGAAAAATACTTCAATGAATTAACTCAACTCATGAAAGAGGTTATGCCAACTGGTAACAAGACATTAGATGACTTCTACAGAACGAAGAAGTTATGTGCTATATTTAGTTTAGCAGTGCAAAAAATAGATGTACGCATTAATAGTTGTATGCTCTACTAGAAAGAAGACAATACTGGTAGAGAATGCAAGTTTTGTGGTCATGCTCAACATGCTCATAAAAAGAAAATTGGGAAGAGTAAACAACAAAAGGATATTACTCTGAAGAAGATGTACTATTTTCCAGTAACTCCAAGATTGTAGAGACTATATGTGTGACACTCTACCCTAAACGGCCCTAGAAATGGGAGAATATGTAGACTATATAGCATGAGTATTTTCACATATACACATATTTGGCATGGCATGTATGAATTTGTTTGAGTAAGATTGTGGAAGAACTATTCTGCTTTGGGATGTTTGAGAAATCACTGTATCAAATAATGATGAATAAAACATTCTAGTACAAAACTATTAATTGGGGAAATACACACACACACACACACATATAAGAAAATGTAACTAACTCTAAATTGTGTGATTAATTATTGTGCAGTACTTAATTAAAATAATTTAGGTAACTATTCACTAGTTGTTAAATAATTACATATGCATATATATCTATAATATATATGTTTATTTTATTTATTTGCTTTTGTATTACTTTTAGGAAAATTTAAATATCAGACTAGCAAGACTTTTCTCTTATTTTATTTGGATAGAAATTGAATTTTCTTAATTTAAATATTTATTCTAACTAGGAGAATATTTTTAGGGAATCATTAGGCTTTTAGAAGGCTAGTAGCTACCGCTTAGGGGTAGGGAAAGGGGAAAACTGAATTCTTGTGTATTTGGGAAATTAACTTGAAGGGATTTATTATTTCTAATTCTTTAAAGCTTAGGGAAAAAAATGGAGACTATTCTTTTCTTATTTCCTCTCTTTTGTGCCACTACTTAGCTCTCCAAACCCTCTAGGATTATAACTAATTGTTTAAGGGAACCTTTTTATTAGTTAAAACTGAGAGAAAAATAAATTTTTCCTTAATTATATCCTAAACCTAATATAATTCACATATAAAAGCCTATCTAAATCAGATTTTTTAGCCCTAAAAATCTCTAGCAGTTGACCCACACTCTTTCTCTCCCTAGTACACGAAATCACTGCTCTTTTTGCCAAAATTTAATTATTTATTGTTTACAGATAATTTCTACACAAAATCATAACTTTGGAGCACCATTCCTGGATCAATTCCTTGTAGTTCTTGGTGGTAACAAAAGCTAGGAGACACTTACGATTCCCTCTATAGTTGTTGGAGTTAGATGCAACCAGAGGTAATGACCAATGTTGCTTCTTTTTCTTAATTTTCTTGTTGCCGCCATTATAGAGAAAAAATTAGGGTGTTAGGTTTTAAAAATCATAATATGTGTTCCTTGATTGAAAATTTATGATTATCATCTAAACATGTTTAGACATTAAAAAAAAAAAAAGAAATCACCATTCAAAAAATTTTATAAAAAAAAACACATTTACCCTTTATCCTTGAAAGTTGGAAATTTTGCAATAATATGTTAGTTGTAGGATTTAAGGAAAAATAAAATAGCAAAGTGATTTATTATGGCAAGGCCTTTTGATATTGTAATCTGGAGATATTTAGAATATGTTTTATGTTAGAAATCATACAAGAAAACCCTAAGACAAAACCCAGAAATTTTCAAAAAAACTAAATGGATAGAGTAACCTCTTTTTATTGTATAATTAGTGTGATAATGTCTGAATTTGAGAAAGATCGAAACAGAGCAAATTTAGCTTTAGTGTGTTGATGCTAACGATAAAATTTCAAAATTTTTTAATATGGGAATTAAAAGTTAAAAAATTTTCTTTCATGCCAGTTTGTTCTAGGCAGAATATTCCTGTAGCGAACAATAATTTTTGAGTGCAAATAAAGTTTGGCTTTTGTGCAAGGCTACTTATATTCTTTCTATATGAGTAGGTATGTCTCTGTAAAAATTAGGGTTAGTCCAAGGTGTTTGCATGTGAATTGTACTCATAAGAAAAGTGAGACAAATGCTAGAATTTGGGATCAGCCTAACAATTTTTAAGAAAACTCTCTATTGATAATTTATATACTTCTATATATATAAGAATTATACGTATTGATAGTTTGGGACGTTGTAAATGTTTAGAAATGGATTTATTTGAAGTCTTGCTTGTTGTATGTGAATGAGAATTAATTATATAAGGAATATGATTTCTTAAAATACTAGGAGTAGGTTGTGACTTATTTATTTTATGACTTTTAGATTTGGAAGGTTGTTAATGAGAAGGATACACCCATTGGGATTAAGAAATTAATTTGATATACTAAGGTAAGTTCTTGCATTAACACTATTTGCTGGTGGAAACATGGGTTTCGTATTAAACTGTTCAGTATAGCAAGATTTCTGGTTTGATTCTAACTCACACACCACTTCTTTAAACAAAAGTCTTTTAAAGCAACCCACATTATTTTTACACAAAATGTTCTAAAAAAGTACATCCAGATATGTTGACATTATTTCAATTTCTATACATTGCTAATGTGTTTTCTTGATGTAACAATTGTTGAGTACTCAATAAAGATATAAAGATATGCTGCTAGAACTCTAAGAAAGAGCGAGCTAGCTTTCCAGTAGACGGCCACTTCCAAGAGGTGAACTCATTTTTAATTAGGTGATAGTTGTTGGGAGTTAAGC
>JANUWF010003141.1:0-15292 GCA_026120185.1 Voacanga thouarsii
GTTATTGAACAAAATTTATCACAAAAGAACCTCAAATAACTAGGAAAAGTATGACTAATTTATCCCCTATCACTTAGCTAGAGGGTTTTACTACTTCTGCATTTTTAGAAATATGGTAGGATAGAATGTTGAGGTGATTAGTATGTTAGAATTGTTGTTGGAATCGTACATATTTTAGAAATCAAAACCTACAATGACTAGGAAAACTTACAATATGGTACAAAAATATACTTGTACAAGAAAACCACACACTTTCTTAGAAAAACCAAAAGATAACATTCGTTTCATAAAATTCATTAGCATTTATTGTTTTAGAAAAAGTTAAGGGAACTCACCTTATGTCCCTGCTATTCGTACTTAAGCTTAACTAATTCAAATAGGATACACTCACACCTACATTACAAATTGAATAAGTTCACAAGCTATCAATATGCATGAGTAAAATTAAACGTTTCCTTATTTTCCAATTTCTATAATACATGGCTATATATTCCTTCACATGCTCATCTATATTCATCCTCCTTAGCCATTTTTCTCTTCATTTCCCTATTTACTTTGCTCACATGCCATTCACAAGACTTCTTATATGAATCACTTATTTTTCTCATTGAATGTTCATTGGTAAAGAATTTTCTATAAAGAATTTTGCATCATAGTTAGGCCATCATTGTTAGTAAATAGTGAGTATATTGAACTGTACCTTGATAAAGTATTCTATCAATCTTCATCCTTGGAACTACCAAACTCTTTACTTATCTCTTCATCTATATAAAAGTAGTTAATCTTTACAAAATATTATGGGCTCATGTTTTACTCTTTAAACAGCATTTGGATGGCCAATCATAAGGACAGCATATAATTTTCATTCCAATTGGAAAGTGAATAATTGTTGGAATCAATGTTAGTAGATGCCGTGCCAAACTGCAAAATCAAAATATCTGTCCTTACCACACCTCCATGTATATAGCATGTATAGCATATCTATCCTTACCAACCTTCCTTATCATTGTTAATGGGATGGGAAAACATAGTAGGAATAATTGGTTGTGGTAAACACATGTTTCTTTCGTGCATTTTTAATAATTGGAACCCCGTGAAGAATGGGTGATTACTCCTCGTGGGTAATGGGTGATTATCCCTAGTTTCCTTTTGTTTTTATTTTTTTCTATAAATGAATGATCTATCTTTGTTGTTTGCAATTGCATTTTGATTGTCAAATTTTGAGGTGACCTCGTGCTTGGAAAATGCCTAATTATAGGGAAGACTCTGTCAAAATTTTTTCAAAATTTGCCACTATTTACTGTGGAGTAGAATAACTACCCTTATCCTGAGTGTGTTATTCAATTGAAAATGAGTATATACCCCATAATAATAATAATAATAATAATAATAATAATAATAATAATAATAATAATAATAATAATAATAATAATAATAATAATAATAATAATAATAATAATAATAATAATAATAATATGAGTGTATATTCTATGTTTTGGACCTCTTCTAATCACATAATCACAATCCACAACGATTATCTCATCCTCCTTTTGAGTAATATGAGTGTATATTTTACGTTTTGGGCCTCCTTTTATTAGATAATGGAAAGGAAAATGTAATTACTCATTTTCACTAATATAGTTCAATGCGTGATTTTAATTAGTGAATGGATTGCTCTTTTCTCTCATTTAGACGTCACGGAGGACCATAGTTGGATGTATAGAAGGCACGCTTCAAGTGTAAAAGGGATCACTATTGAATTTGAGGAAGGGGTTAAAGCTTTTTTGACATTTGCCTTATCAAATGCAATATCAAGCATAATTAGATGTTCGTGTGCAAAATGTAAGAATAAAAAGTATCTAAATCCAGCACAAGGTAAGCTCCACCTGTGGAAGTCTGGATTTGTGGCTAATTATTACCAGTGGACATGTCATGATGAGCCATTCAGGTATACCTCAAGCGGGTCCAACTCAATCCCAGAAGTTGAGTCACATCAAGGATTAGCAAGGGAAATGGTCTTAGACGTAGCAGGTCCTGACTTTCCCCCTGAAGCTCCATCAGCAGAAAATTTTAAAGAACCATCTAATATGGAGGTACAATGGTTTTACAATATGTTAAGAGCTGCAGAGACTTCTATATGGGATGGTTGCACTACACATTCGCAGCTTTCACTTGCTTCAAGGTTATTAAACATTAAGTCTGAAAATAACCTCTCGCGTAAAGCCTTTAACAATGTTGTGCAATTGATGAAAGAGGTTATGCCTAGAAATAATACGATTCCTGATGATTTCTATTAGATGAAAAAATTAGTGGCTAGGTTGGGTTTGCTGGTACAAAAAATAGATGTATGCATCAATGGATGCAGGCTTTACTGGAAAGATGACATGAATTGTAGAGAGTGCAAACTTTGTTGCCATCCTTGAAATGCACAGAAAAAGGTTGGGGAAAACACAAGTAGGAAGGAAATTTCATTCAAGAAGATGCTTTACTTCCCGATAACACCGAGGCTACAAAGATTGTATACTTCTAAAACAACAGTTGAACACATAAGGTGGCATGGAGAGAGCAGATCGAAGGAAGGCACCATGAGTCACCCTCGTGATAGTGAAGCATGGCAACACTTTGACCGGATGCATCCTGAATTTGCAAATGAAGTACAAAATGTCAAACTTGGTTTATGTACAGATGGATTCTCACTATTTGGGATGTCGAGTAAGCAATATTCATCTTGGCTGGTCATTCTCACACCATATAATCTCCCCCCCCGGTGGATGTGTGTGAAGGATCCGATCATGTTTTTAACAATTATTATCCCGGGCCCCAAGAATCCAAAGCATCAGATGAATGTTTATTTACAATCCTTGATAGACGAATTAATCCAATTGTGGTTTGATGGTGTCACCACTTATGACATATCGAAGAAATAAAACTTCCAACTACGGGCGGCGCTTTTCTAGACTATTAATGATTTTCCTGCATATGGTATGTTCAGTGGCTAGAGCACAGTTGGGAAACTGGCTTGTCCATATTGTATGAGCAATACAAAGTCTTTTTATCTACAAAATGGTAGGAAACAATCATGGTTTGACTGTCACCGTCGTTTCATACCATTGAATCATCCTTACAGGAGGGATATGAGATCTTTTAGGAAGGATAGAGATTCTGAGACATCACAACCTGTACAATACCCTACTAGTGAAGAAATCTGGGGTAGTTTGTCGAACTATGAAAAAATCACAGAAACAGGCAAAGAAATTGGAAGGAGTAATAGCAGTGGGATATCTTATAATTGGGCAAAAATGAGTATTTTATGGGATTTGTCATATTGGCATACTATTTAGCCTGACATAATATTGATGTAATGCACAGTGAGAAGAATATATTTGACATTGCCATGAACACAGTTTTGGGGGTAAAAGGTAAATCAAAAGACAATTTAACGGCTAGAGTGACACTACTAGAAAAAGGGTGATTACCAACAGACCATTCCCAACAAACCAAGTTCGGTTGGTAATTACCAACAAATTACCAACCGATTCCCAACAAATGTAGAATGTGTTGCATTTCAGTTACTTACCAACAAGTTACCAACTATGTGTATTATGTTGGTGATTTTGTTGTTGGTAGTCTGTTGGTAATGTGTTGGTAAATGGGAGGGAAAATATGTACCAACAGATTACCAACAAAATATAAGTGGTTGGTAACTCTGTCAGATGGTAATTTGTTGGTAATAGGAAGGGAATATTGTTCCCGCTAATGTACTAACGGAATACCAACCGAAGTGGGTAGTTGGTAGCTAATGCAGTTGGTAATATAGTTGGTAATATGATAGCTTATTTTTTAGCAACAGCATTAGCAACCAACATATCTGTTGAAAATATAGTAAATAAATCTCCAACAAATTGCAAATCAAATTACTAACGGTGTGTATTTAGTTGTTAATATTTATGTTGGTAATTTGTTGGTAATATGTTGGTAGGCATATAGGAAAATATTTACCAACCGATTACCAATTAAATATGTGTGGTTGGTAACTATGTCTGATGGGAATCTATTGGTAAAGGGAAGAGGAATGTTTTTCCCTGTCGATGTTCCAACAAAATACCAACAGACATGGGTAGTTGGTAGACGTTTAAGTAGAAGAAAAATAGATTTGTTGAAGATAAGAACATCAAATTGATGATCGAACCGTTAAATTTGTTAAAAGTACTAAAAAAAGTATTGTGACCAAATTTGAAGGTAATCGGATATATTTAGGTATACAATCTCGTATAATCTCTATATAACGGCCAATAACCTAATTCGTTCATAAATATAAGCACATAAAATTGACAATCCAACCGTTAGATTTGTTAAAAGTACTAAAAAAAGTATTATGACCAAATTTGAAGGTAATCGGATATATGAAGGTACACGATCTAGCATAATCTCTATATAACGGCCAATAACCTAACTCATTCGTAAATATAAGCACATCAAACTTATAATCTAACCATTATTATTTGTTAAAATTACTAAAAAACGTATTTTTACCAAATTTAAAGGTAATCAGATATATTTAGGCACACAATCTAGCATAATCTCTATATAACGGCCAATAACCTAACTCGTTCGTAAATATAAGCACATCAAACTTATAATCTAACCGTTAGATTTGTTAAAAGTACTAAAAAAAGTATTGTGACCAAATTTAAAGGTAATCAGATATATTTAGGTACACAATCTAGCATAATCTCTATATAACGGCCAATAACCTAACTCGTTCGTAAATATAAGCACGTCAAATTGTCAATCCAACCGTTAGATTTGTTAAAAGTACTAAATAAAATATTATGACCAAATTTGAAGGTAATCGGATATATGTAGGTACACAATCTAGCATAATCTCTATATAACGGCCAATAACCTAACTCGTTCGTAAATATAAGCACATCAAACTTATAATCTAACCGTTAGATTTGTTAAAAGTACTAAAAAAAGTATTTTGACCAAATTTAAAGGTAATCAAATATATTTAGGTACACAATCTAGCATAATCTCTATATAACGGCTAATAACCTAACTCGTTCGTAAATATAAGCACGTCAAATTGACAATCCAACCGTCATATTTGTTAAAAGTACTAAAAAAAGTATTTTGACCAAATTTAAAGGTAATCAAATATATTTAGGTACACAATCTAGCATAATCTCTATATAACGGCCAATAACCTAACTCGTTCGTAAATATAAGCACGTCAAATTGACAATCCAACCGTCATATTTGTTAAAAGTACTAAAAAAAGTATTGTGACCAAATTTAAAGGTAATCAGATATATTTAGGTATACAATCTAGCATAATCTCTATATAACGGCCAATAACCTAACTCGTTCGTAAATATAAGCACGTCAAATTGACAATCCAACCATTAGATTTGTTAAAAGTACTAAACAAAGTATTGTGACCAAATTTAAAGGTAATCGGATATATGTAGGTACACAATCTAGTATAATCTCTATATAATTGCCAATAACCTAACTCGTTCGTAAATATAAACACGTCAAATTTACAATCCATCCATTAGATTTGTTAAAAGTACTAAAAAAAGTATTGTGACCAAAGTTGAAGATAATCAGATATATTTAGCTACACGATCTAGCATATTCTCTATATAACGGCCAATAACCCAACTCATTCATAAATATAAGCGCGTCAAATTTACAACATAACGCATTTATAAGGATAAACATATCAAATTAAAAATTTAACTTTTAGATTTGTTAAAATTATTAAAAAAAAGTATTATGTCCAAATTTAATCTCTATATTTTTCACATAATATAGCGTAATCTCTATATAACGGCTCAAAACCTAATGCATTTATAAAGAAAAGCATATCAAATTAAAGATCCAATCCAATCGTTATATTTTTTGAAATCACTAACAAAATTATAATGAACAAATTTGAAAGTAATTGAATATATTTTTCTATATAATCTAATATCACCTCTATATAACAGGCTAAAATTATTTGGTGGATTATGCCTATTGATAAACATTTGTTTAAAGTGAAATTCAATCATTCTGTTTAAACAGTACTTTTATATTTTATATTTATATACAAATATTGGGGCTATATTTGGGAATAGCTTCAAAATTAATAAATTAGAATGAAATTCATTGGAATTGAAAGGATCTCTAAATTGAGCCTAATAATTATAGTAGAAGTATAACGTATCAAATCAAATAATGATATTATATATTATTTTAAAAGTAATATGTCTAGTTGGTTATATCTATTTCATCTTTAAAATGTATATTTATGTGGTTATGTTCATATCATAAATTATAAGAGCAATAAACTTAGAAACAAAGAATTACAAGGTAAAAATAATAATAATAATTCCACTTATTTGATTCTCAAAATTAATTTTTTTTTAAAAAGGATTGAAAAAGTTATACTAATTTTTTTGAATTAAGAAACAATGTCTAGGCAATAAGAAGAGATAAAATAGAATAACTTAAAATTAAAAACTAAGTAATTTTGATAGTAATTATATAAATAAATATATATATGTATAAGTATAGTTATTATGTTTATATATATATATATATATATATATATATATTATGCATAAAATATTGTAGTTACTATTATTTATATATACATAAAAATATAAATATATATAATTAATTTTTATATATTTTATGAATTAGAAATATAGTAACTTAATTATAATTCAACTTTATAAATATAAGAAGGAAAAAAATGTATTAATATAAAAAATAAAAAACGTAAACTAAATTGCAATCCCACTCTCACCCTCAACGTAACCCTCTCCCTCTCGGTGCTTGCTGCTGCTTGTCGGTGCTAATACCGTCGCCATCTTCACTGCAAGGCTCTCCCTCTCATCAGTTGCGACACACCTTAACACACACAGAGACAAAGAAAAGCCATCAAAATCTGTCAGATCTCAGGCCACATTCGCCTAAGTTTGCACCTTCGAAGTACACTGCAGGTAACAGTGGCATCTTTATTGTACTATTTTGTCGATTTGATTGTTGTTTGAGACATAATTTTAACTTGATTATGCCACCTTCGTGTTGAGATGTGTGAAATCTGTGTTAATTTTGAACGAGGCTTTGAAATTTGAGTTTATTGGCTTGTTGTTGCTATGTTTGCTGTGGCCTTAGTTCAAACGTGGGTTTTTTGCTTCAGTTCGAATGTGGGTTTCTACTTCAGTTTGAATAGGTTTCTGCTTCATTTTGAATGTGGGTAGTTGCAAATATTTGTGATTGCTTTAGAAAACAAGGAAAGCCTCGAATATTGCTTGATTAAAAAACAGTGGTTCAAAACTGCAGCAGTAACAATGAAGCTTTTGTCGTCGTTGAATTAAAACTACATGATGTTATGTGAGTTGATCCACTTGTGGTGGAATAAGAAAGTTGAATTCCTAAGTGAGAAGCTTGCAGCTGTTAATTATTAGACATCTTAACAGCTTGACAATTGCAGAAGGTTTGCAGAATAGGAGACGAAGCATAGTAGATAGGGTTTCTTTCCAATAGATTGTCTCCTACTCTTGAAGTTTGCATTTGTTATTTGATATTCAATAGGGAAAAAAAATGGGAAAAAGAATAGGAGAGAGAGAGAGGTACAATACAGAGGAGTAAAATTTTTTAGTGCTGCTATGTTTCATTTTTTACTCTTTACCTCTATGGAATGCTTTGTACATTGCTTAAAATTTTGGTTTATTTATGTGAAGTTCACTTCACCGGACGGTGAATTTTTGGAGGAAAGAAAGAAGATTTATTATCTATTTTCATCATTATTTTAAAGCTGGCATCCTTTAATTCGATCTTTTTTTTCTTCCTATGAAAAATCCACCTTGATATTTACTTTCTTTGGTTAATGTCGGTTCTAACAAAAACACTAGATATTTCTGTTGGGTATTGTATGATCTTAAAGCTGGCATCCTTCTATTCTATCTTTTTTTTCTTTTTGCTCCTTGGTGGTGGTATTTGTTGGAATTCGTGGACTCCTAAACGCGAAAAACATCCACGAATCCCTCCCGAGGACCCAAGTAAACGATTAAGAAGATCTAAGGTTTAAGAATTACCTCTGGTTGCTGTGATCGAAATCCTTCGATTCTGATTGCGCTGTTGTACGTTCAACCCGAACAATCACCAGACGCTGCAGTATGCGAACGTCCTCTATCGGATACACACCGCGAACTCACTCGATACCCGGGGAGTGCTAGCGCCTAGGGTTTGAGAGATTTGTTTTTCTTTTCTGGTAGAGAATGGCACGAATGTTCTCAACCGAAAAATTGGACTATTGAAAAGACAGCTAGGGTTTTCTTAAAAACCCCCGAACCTCTTAGAGTCCAACCCTAATAATATCTTATCATATTCTAATTTAAATTCAAATTAAATTAAATTAAAACTGATATGATAAGATTCTACCATTATCTCGGTAATTTAACTAATTAATTTACCGAGTCAGATTCTTAGTATCTGGACACCATCCAGATACATCGAATGTGGACATATTTCCAGATTCATTGTATCTGGTAAATTTTCTAAGTACGATTAACTTAGACATATTTCCAGATTCATCGAACCTGGTCACCAGAAAAATAACCTAACAAGTTCGCTTATTGTGTGACCCTATAGGTTCATTTAACACTGGCAGTGTGCCTAAATCATATTTAAATGGCCCACAAGTTATAAGAGGTTTCTAGCAAAACATTATAACTATCCAGGTTAAATGAAGATCTGTGATCTCTTTGAACCAAATCATAATTTTATATTTAGTCCTTTTGTCACACGATATCCAGATTAAGCATAAGGCACGGAGCATGTCATCCTTATTAAGCTTAATCAATTATTTCTTGATTTCATAGTAGACTGTTCAAACAAATGATATCAATATCTTATATTGATATATTTGAGCACGACCATGCATTTTTAACAGTCTAACTTATCAAATGGCCCATGGATATCTCTCCCATAACTGAGAGGGACAAATTCCTTCACAATCAATCATATTCCTCTCCTTGATTTATTCTATATCCAACAGTAGTCTAAGTTATTATCTGGTTAAAGACAACTTTAGACAATGTCAAAATATAGAATTTATCAAGTAGAAAACTATGATGAATTTAGGTCGAAGGACTTTTAATATTATTATGGCTAGAAAGTACTTATGACATATTCCATGAAGTACTCTCACAGTGGGTCATGTCTAATACAATGTTTTCTAACATTTATTTATGTCTTGACTCGATATCACAAATATCCATGGCCAGTAAAACATAGCCATCAAGTCACAAACATACTAATCTTAATGTATTATTATTCCAATAATAATAATCGACCAGGGACAGTTTTAGAATAGTCACTGTATTCATTGTAGGGTTTTACTATCAAGTCACGTACTTGATGACCAACAAAACAAAACTCACTATTCATGAAAAGGAAAGCCTCATATTATTATATAAAACATAATGACAATAGTATAAGTACAAATTTTCTCTAGGGCATATCCCCAACAGTATTATCCATTATAAATTTGATCTTCATTTGTATATGTGTGTATATGCATGAAAAATGTGTAAAAGCTTGTGTGTAATTAGGGTGAATGGGTGATATAGCTTGTCTCCAAACGTAGGTTGGTACGATGACAAAAGCTCGAGCATGGATGTATAATAGGCTCTTACCTGGTAAAAAAGGGTTAACAAGGGAGTTTCTTCATGGAATTGATGAGTTTGTTCAATTTGCAACTACACAAGTTGATTTTACTAGTGGAGGAAAAATAAGGTGTCCATGCTCAAAGTGCAAAAACCGTAGGTTTTCTGAGGTAGATGATGTAAAGCTACATTTGTGTCAGAAGGGATTTATCCCAAATTACTATCAATGGCATGCTCATGGGGAACCTTACATTTTTAGTTCACAGCGAAGGAATAGCATAGAGGTTGATGAGGAAAGGGAGGAAAGTCCTATTGTAAGCCATCACATTAGGGAAATGGTATTTGATGCAGCAGGACATGATATAAGATTTAATAAAACTATACAGATGGAAGAAGAGCCTAATACGAATGCACAAAGTTTCTATGATCTGCTACATGCTGCAGATGAGCCTTTATGGCCAGGGTGTAGTCATTTCCAATTATCTAAAGTTGTGCGACTTCAAAACATTAAGTCTGATTATAACTTACCTGAAGCCTGTTATGATGCAATATCACAACTGATTAAAGATGTCACACTTGAAGAGGATAAGCTGCCTAAAAACTTTTATGAGACAAAAAAGCTCGTATCTGGGTTAGGACTTCCATATGAACAAATAGATTGTTGCGTAAATGGCTGTATGCTTTTTTGAAAAGACTGTATTGGGTTCACACACTGTATGTTTTGCAACCATCCTAGATGGAAGCCAAAAAAAGGAAGTTCAAGCGTGGAGAAAAATGTAGCATATGCGAGAATGCACTACCTCCCATTAACAGCAAGATTGCAACGATTGTATGCTTCGAAAGGTACAGCTGAGCATATGAGATGGCATGCGGAACATGAATCCGTTCAGAGCACCATTAGTCATCCTTCTTATGCAGAAGCTTGGAAGGTTTTCAATAGCACACACCCAACATTTTCTTCTGAGGTGCGAAATGTAAGACTTGGACTTTCCACTGATGGTTTTGCTCCATTTGGGATATCTGGTAAGCAGTATTCGTGTTGGCCTGTGATGGTAACACCATATAATTTACCACCTGGTATGTGCATGAAAACGCCATACATTTTCCTTAGTACAATAATACCTGGTCCTAAGAATCCCAAGAAGAAGCTCGATGTCTATTTGCAGTCTTTGGTTGATGAATTGCTATAT
Organism: Voacanga thouarsii; assembly: GCA_026120185.1. Taxonomy (NCBI): domain Eukaryota; kingdom Viridiplantae; phylum Streptophyta; class Magnoliopsida; order Gentianales; family Apocynaceae; genus Voacanga; species Voacanga thouarsii. Next base: position 10,859 of record JANUWF010003141.1, read on the forward strand.
CTATGGGAAGTCGGAGTTCTTACATATGACATTTCAAAGAAGCAAAATTTTCAGATGAAAGCTGCTCTAATGTGGACGGTCAGTGATTTCCCAGCATATGGCATGTTGTCTGGGTAGAGTACAACTGGTAGATTATCTTGTCCATATTGTATGGAAAAATCAAAGGCATTCAGACTTCAAAACTCTAAAAAGCAATGCTTCTTTGATTGCCATCGACAGTTTTTACCATTACACCACCCTTTTCGGAAGAATAAGAGCTCATTTAGAAAGAACCGAATTGAGGATTCAGCACCCCCACGTAGACTAAGTGGGGATGAAATATGGGCACAGGTGAAGGATTTTCCAACTGTCATTGAAAATGGTGGGAATCACGTACCTGAAGGATACGGGAAATCCCACAACTGGAGTAAGCAAAGTATATTTTGGAGCTTACCATATTGGAGGACAAATGTCATTAGGCATAATCTTGATGTAATGCATATTATTAAGAATTTTTTTGATAATATCTTCAATACAGTCTTTGACGTGAAGGGGAAGACAAAGACCATGATAATGCCTCAGATGTGGAAAGAGGAAAGATGGCTATACCTAAAGCTTGCTACTCGTTGACATCAGAACAAAAGAAACTTTTACTTGAATGGTTAAGGGGATTGCAACTCCCAGACGAATACACTTCAAACATTGGAAGATGTGCTGATTTGAATGAATTGAAGTTATCCGGTATGAAATTACATGACTGTCACGTATTCATGGAGAGACTACTTCCCATTACATTGAAGGAATTTCTTCCTTCTAACATATGGGGTGTTTTGATGAAATTAAGCCTTTTTTTATTGGGATCTATGCTCTCCTAAGTTGAGGGTAGCTCATATGGCTAAATTGGAGTCTGACATTCCTTTGTTGTTATGTAAGTTAGAGAAGATATTTCCATCTGCATTCTTTGATGTAATTGAACACTTATTAATTCATTTGCTTTATGAAACAAGAGTTTGTGGCCCTGTTCAATGTAGGTAGATGTACCCGTTTGAATGGTAATCTAATCATTCAATCTAATTCTGTTCATGTCAGGTATGATATGAGCGTGTGTGACTGAAATTGAATTTTTTTTTTCAAATGATAAGTATTTGCATCACTTGAAAATCAAAAAGGTGAACAATAAGGCTAGAGTTGAAGGATCAATCTGCAATGCTTATCTCGTTAAAGAAGCATCCACTTTCTTCTCTTATTATTTTAAGTGACATGTACAAACAAAACATACAAATATGGCGCGTAATAAAGAGGGAGAACGATTGGAGAAGGTGCAAAAAAATAGGCTGTCAATCTGTAATGTTCAAGGAAGGGTGGAAGGATGGATTCGAACCCAGTGCCTTACCTCTGAAGAATTCATTGCAACAAGAATTTACATGTTGCTTAATTGTGATGAAGTGCAGCTATACATTAAGTATGAGCTACTGCTTTGTATATCTTATACGATAAATGAAGATCTCTTAATGATTTTGACATATTCATACTTCTAATGCATTACAGGGCATTCACGACACACTTACGAAGATTGGCTCCGACTATATCAGAGATATAAATCAATAGATGAATAAGCCTTGAATTTGCAGAATGGTTTATTAGATATGTAAGTTACATAAGTTAATAACTTGCATTTGGAACTCCATTGGGGATTCAATCAATTTCGTAACGCTACAACTTTCATTTTATGTAACATTAACTTGTTTCATTTTTTTCAAGTACAACATCTAGAAAATTTGGTTACAAATGAATGCTTAAGAAACTTTACTTGGGGTCTGTCAAGGCTAGTGAAATCATATAGTGGGTACATAATCAATGGTTACTAGTTTCACACTAATGATTATGCAGAAGGAAAGAAAATAGTGAATAGTGGTGTGTGCGTGAAAGGGATTGGAAATGACGCATCAGAACCTGATTACTATGGAGTGTTAAATAAGATTATTGAAGTGCAGTTTCCTAGTAATCCACAGCAAAGCATTGTTCTTTTTAAATGTCACTGGTTTGATTAAACATTGAATCATGGTACCAGGGTACATCCGCAGTATAATCTTGTAGAAATTAACCACAAAAGGAGTTACGCCAACTATGATCCATTTGTTCTACCTCAACAAGCTAGCCAAGTGTATTATGCATCATATCCAGGGAGTAAGAGGCCAAGATCTGATTGGTTGGTATTTTGCAAAACTAAAGCTCGGCATATAATAGATGCACTCGTGGTTGACAAAGTTTATGAGGAAGAAGTAGATGCCACTGACGAAGTTAACATATCGTTATTTGTTGATCTTGGTATTCTGACACATGAGAACAGTATGAATGAAATGTTGGATGTTCAAGATGAGGCTATAATGGCAAGGGAAAATTCTCCTATAAATGAAGACGAAGAAGATAAAGATGAATGGGATACAAATAGCGATACCTCAATAGATGATGATGAGTCTGTATCGAAGAATGATTCCAATGATTAGGCTTGATTTAAATTCATTTACCATTTATATGGTTAATGGTAAGGGATTCCTGAAATCTATTACATCATTACTATCCCATGTCAAATTTTAAATTTCATTTATTACAGAATTTCAATTCTTATTATTATTTGTTTCACATTTCAAAATTTTTTAATTTCTTTTATTTTAAATTCCATCACATACAATTTTTTACACTAATTTTGTCTAATTGTCGGGAATCTCATCTCCTTCTATTTTTGCAGGAATCTTTCGTTTACACTTGCATAGGTCGGAGGAAACGAGATAGATAAAACATAAGGTGGCTATATCTATGTGTGGTGTTATATAAATGACATTGTTTTGGGTATATGGTGTATCTATATACATGCTTGCTTCCGTATGATTTTTTTATTAGTCCTTGTTATATTCTTTTGTGGTGTAAACAACAAGGTAAATTATATAGTGTATTGTTGCTGTATTGACAGACAATTCACAAGGACAGAGGCATTTATAATTTTTTGCTTGGTTTTAACTATATCTAACATAATAATTGGAACCTTGTGAGTGATGGGTGATCATTCCCCATAAGTGATGGGTGATCACTCCTCTTGGGTAATGGGTGATTACCCCTAATTACCTTTTGGATTTTTCTATATTTGAAAGATCTATCTTTGTTGTTTATAACAGTGTTTTGATTGTCAAATCTTGAGGTGGCCTTGTGCCTTGAAAATGTCTAACTATAGGGGAGACTCTGTCAAAAATTTTTTAAAATTCAATTCACAAGGACAATGTTTATTTTGACATATCCATCGTTATCATACTATTATTCTATTACTTTAAATTAGCGAATAGATATAACGTTTCAATGTTATTATTCTTTTATCAATTTATTCACGATTATTTACATCCTTCTTTTGAAGTATCCTCAGTCTTTATTAGTTACTCATTTTTCTTTTTTCATCTCCTTTAGTAATGTCTTCTAATGAAGGGTCATTGAGGGAGGGGAGTCAGGAGGGTCAAGAGCCTTATACTCCATCCCCTACTTAGCTACCTCGGCTTTCAGTGCCTTGATCTATACATGGCTCTGTTGGAGATGAAGGAGTACCATCACCAGCTTTTCAACCATCTGCTGCTTCAGCTTCACATTCTATTGGGTGGTAAATTTCAGACTCCTGACCTTGGATTGTTCTACAAGGAAATGGGTAAGTAACATATTCATACTTTGTAATATGTTAAGTTTTACTTCAATTATTATTATTATTATTATTATTATTATTATTATTATTATTATTATTATTATTATTATTATTATTATTATTATTATTATTATTATTATTATTATTATTATTATTATTTGGCGATTAACATAACTCTATTGTACATTATCATTGCACAAAAAATAGGTTTGCCGGCTCGGACAAATGTGTCCGAGAAATTTAAAATATAATACAACAGTATTTCACTGGTTTGTATCCAACATACACGCACATCCCGATAACCGTGCGAGACTTATGGTTTCAAGAATTTGGGGTAAGCAATTTTTGAATATTTTTTGTTGTCTAAGTACTATGTTATATGTTAATCAGAATTCTTAATCATGATCCTGCAAAAATATTTTCGGTGGAGGGATGAGTACGCTTCCCAGGTTCGATCAATTTGGGAAAAAAAGTGTCGGACGCAATTTTCAGATATACTGTCTAGGCTGAGGAAGAAGGATGGTTGGGTATGTCCTCATTGGATAGAGGCTCAGTATTGGAATAACATTTGCAAGTATCTGAGTTCAAGTATCAAAAGATCTCAGCTACCAACAAAATGAATCGAGGAAATAGCTGCACCCATACTAGAGGGTCTATCTCATTCACAGAACACGATGACCATTTGGTAGCTCATTTTCACTTAATTATTTATTATTCTAAATTAGTTTGAAACAAATTCATATAATATTGTAATAATTATGTTTTGTTAACAT
>JANUWF010003142.1:0-15528 GCA_026120185.1 Voacanga thouarsii
TAAAGCATGATATGCATACCAACCCCCTTACTCTAAGTTTGGTTTTGACTAGGGTTTCACATGATGTCCGCTAGGATATGGATTCATTGGTTAATTTCATGTTTTAAGTTTGCCAGGATATGGAAATTTAAACAAAGATTGTGTTTAATGCATCTTTTAGGTGAATTAGTTGAGACAAGATATGTGATGCTAATTTGTCTAAAAGATAGTGATTTCATGGATTGTAAAAGAAGTGAATCTATCTTAATCCTTCATGATGCCAAGCTGAATAATTCATTATAATAATGATTGAATACTTTAAGGTTGTATTTGTCAAAATAATAGTTTGAGTTACATAATTCTCCTTCCTTGACATGTATATATTCTTTTATTTTATTTTATTTTCCTTTTTATTCTTTTTCACTTTATTGAGTCGGTAAAACAATAAAAGAAAAGTGATTAATGCATACTTGTTCCTAGAGCATCGACACTCGTTTGAACCCTATACTATGCTTAATAATGAGTACGCTTGCTCATATGTGCAATTTGGGGTTAACATTTTAATTTAAATCTGATTGGGAATGTGCTTATTTTTATATAATTTTTATACCCAAATCCAAGCACATCAATGCATCATATATATATATATATATATATGTATATATATGTATGTATGTATGTATATGTATATAAAGTGACCACTGTATTATATACTACACATGACGAATTTGTATAGAGGTATAATAAATTCATATCATTTAATTATAATCTTTTCTTCGTAACTTGTCACTGGTAATTACACATATATTAGATGCATATACATTGGTTACAATTCAACAAATAATAAAGAATTTAGTATTTGTAAGGATATTACATAAAAAAATTTACCACATGCAAAAGTATCGTGAGGAAAAAAATTAAGAATCCACAAAATGAGGAATCCCTAAGCAATTAGTGAGGGATTTGTGACAGATTATTTTAGCGACAGATTAGCAAGGGATAATAATTATCCCTTGCCAATAAAACTCCAATCCGTCGCAAATCAACCAATGAATTGCGACGGAATCTATTCCCATTCTAATCCCACGCAAAATTGTGAGGAATTAGCTAGAGATTATAATTTTATTATAATTTAGAAATTTTAAGAATTTCATCGCTATTCCCTCATAAATTAGTGTGGGATTAGCTTGGGCTTAGTCACAAATTCGAAGCTAAAATTTTACAACGAATATTAAGTAAAAATCAAAATTCTGTCACAAATCCCTATCAAATTTGCAACGAATTAGAATGTTATTTTCTGATCCCTCGATAATTTGAAAGGGATTTTAGTTAACGCCGATTCGTCGCTAATCAACTAGGGATTAGCAAGGGAAAGTCAATCGATGTGCCTATCTCATTTTTCCCTCGCTAATCACTCGCAATCCCTCACTAATTTCCCTCGCTAATTCCTCGCCTTTCTTGTAGTGAAGGTAGTTACTTTCCAACTCTCTAAAATATAGGGAGAATCTACACTAAGTAATCCTAATCAATCAAAGTTCTCCTAAGCTAAACAAAAACTAGATATCTCCCTTTCTTCCAACCTTATTTTTGGCCACTGTTCACACACTCATGAAAATTCTAGTAGCCTTATCCTCTAATTTTCTCTTGTTTTAGCTAAAACAATAACAACAAAAAGCCATCTTATCTCTTCTCCATTTTTTGGCTAACACAAGAACCAAAAGGTATCTCATTTTCTCATCTTTTCCTCCCTTATTTTGGCCACAATAACAACCAGAAAATAGCAACCAAAAACCAGCCCTAAACCCCTCTTAAACCTCACTGAAATTTGGCTACAATAATAGAGACAAAAGCTGTTATCTTTTTCTTCGTGTGATCGAGAGACCGAAGCAAGATCAAACTCTCCTAAGCACTAAATCACGTAACCCTAACCTATTTCCTTCATCAAACTAGCCCTCAATCAAACCCTAAACACTCTCTACTACTCAAGAATTCCAGCCGCCACTCTCTCTAAGGATTTCGTCCTTAGCAACTTCCAATCCTCTCCAAAATTGAAAACTAATCCAAAGGTGAGTAACCCTTCAACCCCTTTCAACTTTTATCCAAATAATCTTCTTCGTTTCTCCTCAATATCAGTCATCAAGGGGTTGATCCTTATCCCCTTTTATTGGAGATTTTTCAACAAGAAGGCTAAAAGCATCACAATCAACCTTTCTTCCTCAAGTGAACCTAAGCAACCACCAAATGCACCAACTTTGCTCTTAGTGTATGTCGTCAAGAGGTATTCTTGGTCTCGATCCTTTTGGCTTAAAATAAGGCTAGCTTTTATGGTGGTGTTGTCATGTATGGAGGCTAGATGAAAGTATGAATAGACTATATTGATGGGTTTGAGGGTCCAATGGAATAAACTAGGCATGTATGTCTTTGATCACGATTGAACATTGCTATGAAGGTCTAAATATGCAACATGTTGGTTAAAGATGAGATCTTTAAATGCAAATAGGGTTATTATATCAAGTTTATGGTACATGAATATCAGAGGTCCTTGTATTGATGATAAGATTCGATTATATGCATGCCATGATGAGATGCATGATTATAGGAAACTATAGCGATTGCGCTAATAAAACTAGTCTATCTAGATGCCATGGATGAATTAGATTATATGATCAAAGATATTTATGATGCCTGCAAAGATGAATGGATTCATAACTGGTTTCTAATCATAGAAACATTGATTCTAGATAAGGAAGAAAGTGAAAAAGAGATCAAACATTGCTTTGATTGATTATTGAGAATATCCAAGTAAGTCCTTGCATAACTGTTTTGCTAAATTTTATATGTTTGCAAGTATTTTTGTACAATGATATTTGAAAATGTGTCATTATGATGATTGACATGATGATCAAAACGTTGGTTGAATATGATGAATTATATTGTAGTATTTTGATACTTGGTTTTGAGAACGTGGTCATTTTATTCTCCAAATGATTTTGTCAAATCTCAACTTTTAAACTGAAAATGATTTCTTTTCTTAATCGCTAAACATTTTGAAAAACTTATTGTGAAAAGCCATGTTTTACAAAGACAAGGTAATCAATGGTTGCAAAAACAAGAGAAATGATTCTGCTCCTAAATGGGAAATGTTAAATTCTCAGCGAGAGTAGGCTAGTGGTACTAGTCTTAAAGTACTAGAGTGAGTCTTCTGGCAGGAGGCCACCTCCAAAAAATGAACTCAACTTGGAGAAGCGACAGTACTACTTAGTCAGGCTAGTCCGAGCTAGCATATTAGTCCATGTGGACTTTATTTATCCAAATTAGAAAATCGGTGTGTTGGGTGCAGAGATGGAGAAGTATCTCATCCTAGTGGGAGGATCTCCCACTACCCATTGTTGAAAGGTTACATTAGAACACTATCTTGGTCACTACAAGAAAAATAACAATTTGCAATGAATTTTTTGCGATGGCTATAGTACCGTCGCTAATTAGCGACGGTTTTGCGACGATTATCAATGAACTCGCGAGTTGACCAACAAAGTCGCAAAATCCTCACAAATTTGCAAGGGTTTTGCGACGGCGGGCTGTTTTTAAAAAAAAATGTTTAAATGGTTTAAATGTCCATCACAAAAACCTTGCAAATTGCGAGAATTTTGTGATGGACTTTTCATATTTAAAAAAAAAAGGAAAAATCTATCCATTGTAAAACCCTCACAAATTGCGAGGGTTTTGTGACGATTGGTTCTTTTTAAGAAAAAATATTTAAATGCAAATTTTTTTGAATGTTAATCGCAACACTCTCACAATTTGCGAGGATTTTGCGACAAATTTTTCATATTTAACAAAAAGAAAAAAGCTAGACCGCCGCAAAACCCTTGCAATTTGCAAGGTTTTTGCGATGGAGGGTTGTTTTTATGAAAAAAATGTTTAAATAAAAATTTTTTGAATGTCCATCACAAAATCCTCACAAATTTGTGAGGATTTTGTGATGAACTTTTCATATTTTAAAATTGTGAGGGTTTTGCAACGGATAAAATCCTCGCAAATTGTGAGGATTTTGCGATGGTTAATTAGTTGTTTTTATGAAATAAATAATATTTAAATAAAGATATTTTGAATGTCCATCGCTAAACCCTCACAATTTGCGAAGGTTCTGCGACAGCATTTTCATAATCCGTCACAAAACCCTCACAAATTGCAAGGGTTTTGCGATGGTTGATTTTTTATGGAAAATATTTAAATAAAATTTTTTTTGAACGTCCATCGCAAAACCCTCGCAGCGAGGGTTTTGCGATGGACTTTTCATATTTAAAAAAATGAGAAAAATTTAGCCCGTCGCAAAACCCTCGCACTTTGCGAAAGTTTTGCGATGGATAAAACCCACGCAAGTTGCGAGGATTGTGCGACGGTTAGTTGTTTTTATGTTATTGAACGTCCATCACAAAACCCTCCAAATTGCGAGGGCTTTGTGATGGTTGGTTTTTTATGAAAAAATATTTAAATAAAATTTGTTTTGAATGTCCATCGTAAAACTCTCGTAATTTGTAAGGATTTTGCGACGGACTTTTCACATTAAAAAGAGAAAAATCTAGACCATCGCAAAACCCTCACAATTAGTAAGGATTTTGTGACGGACATTTCACATTTAAAAGAGAAAAATCTAGACCATCGCAAAACCCTCGCAAATTGTGAGGGTTTTGCAACGGCCAATTATTTTTAATGGAAAATAATATTTAAATGAAAATTTTTTAAATGTCTGTCGCAAAATCATCGTAATTTGCAAGGATTTTGCTACGGACTTTTCATATTTAAAAAAAAAAAGAGAAAAGTCTAGATCGTTGCAAAACCCTCACAAATTTGCGACGCTTTTGCGACGAAATTTTAAATTTTAAATTACCCGCCTTTTCATAAGTGAAATTTTTGGATTGAAATTTTAAATTTTTGCACGGAATGAATTGAATATTCCTTTCTATCAATTTTTTGAATTTTTGCACAATGAAAATTTGAATACCCTAATTCATCACAAATTTGTCGCAAATCCATCACTAATTGCGATGAATTTACTTCTTTCGTCGCAAAACCGTCGCAATTTGTGAGGGTTTTGTGACAAAATAGGGTTTTAATATATATTTTTTTAAATTTTTTAATTTTTATTTATGTGTTTGTATGGTGGTGTATTTTGACAAATTTATTGAAATATTTTTAATAATGCGTCTCAAATTGTGCATTTTATTATAAATTTGTATATATAATTATGTTATGTTATACACCTAATGTATTACATAAGTAAATATATACAATTAATTCTGTTATGTTATATACTTACTGTAATATATAAGTAAATGTATATGTTTATATAGTATATAATGTATATAAGTATCTCTTTGGCTTAATATATATATTATAACATGTAGGTATGTATATTCATACGTCTAATTTTTTAATCTATCACTTTGTTTAAGTGGTATACAAAGTAAAATATATAAAGAAAAATAATTTAAATACTATTGTTATTGTTGAGATCAATAAAAAAAATAGTAAAAATTATAATGTAGAGATCAGTCTGTAATGTTTTTCGTTTCCTACATGGTAACACACACACGCACACACACACACACATATTATAACATATATGATTATATATATATATGTCTAATTTTTTTATCTATCACTTTGATTAAGTGGTGTATAAAGTAAAATATATAAAGAAAAATAATTTATATACTGTTGTTATTAGTGAGATCACTAAAAAAAAAAATGGTGAAAATTGTAATGTAAAGATCATTTTGTAATGTTCTTCGTATCAATTTTTGCGAGGGTTTTGTTTTTTCGTCGCAAATTAAGACGAAATAGCTAGGGATTTTAAAAAAAAAAAATCCTACACAGAGAAAATTTCCACTCCCTCCTTTTTTTTTTTTTTCTCCTTCTTCCTCATATTCTCTTCTTCTCTTCTGCTACCCATTGCCCCCCACCCTCGTGACCCCTACCACCACCCCCCGTGCCCACGCCCTCCACAGCCCCTCCCCGCTCCTGCCCCAGCCCACTGTCCCCTGCCGGTGACCCCTACCCTTACCCCTCGTGCCCACGCCTCCCAGCCAGCCCCTCCCGACTCCTACCCTAGCCCATACTGCAACGCCTCCCCACTCCCCCCTAGCCCGCGTCACAGCCCCTCCCCGCTTCCCCCCCAACCCGCGCTGCAGCCCCTTCCCACTTCCCCCCAGCCGGCCCCTCCCGCTCCCCCCAGCCCGCGTCGCAGCCCTTCAAGTATGTTTCTCAAAATTCAATTTTTTTTAATATGCATATATAATTTGGGTCAAACTTTGTCTGATGATCATGGGTTTGAGATGAATTTGCTTGGGTTGAGTAGTGGAGCATTTTTGAGAATTGATGATGTTTTTGTGTTGAGAATTATTGGGTTAAGGGCTTTTGCGTTTCTGTGTTGAACTGAGTATTGATTCATTAATTTAGGTTGAGCTTTTTTTTTTTTTAAAGTTGAGCATCAGTTTTATTTTTATTATTTTTATGTTCACTGGGTCTAAGCTCTGTGTTTTTTTTTTTATATTATTGGAAAAGTGTTTGATCAATTTTTTGTTTTTTGTTTTTATATTTTTTCTACTCTTGGTGATGCGTAAAGATTTGGGTATAAAAATCATATAAAAACTAAGCACATTTTCAATCAAGTTTACATTAAAACGTTAACCCCAAATTACACATATGAGCAAGCATACTCATCATTAACATAGCATAGGGTTCAAACGAATGTCGATTCTCAATGAACAAGTATGCATTAATCCATTTTCTTTCATTGTTTAACCGACTCAATAACGTGAAAAAAAGAAATAAAATAAAATAAAAATAAAAATATATACATGTCAAGGATGAAGAAGTATGTAACTCAAACCATTGTTTAGACAAACATGATCATAAAGTATCTAACCATTATCACAACTAATTATTCTCTTGGTATCATAAAGGATGAAGGTAGATTCACTTTGATGGTCAATCCATGAAATCACTATCCTCTAGATAAATTAGCATCACTTGGTCTGTCTCAACTAATTCACCCAAAAGACGCATTAAACACAATCCTTAATTAAATTTCCTTGGTCTGGTAAATTTAAAACATGAAATTAATTAATAGAATCATTGGTCTAGCACAAACATCAATTAACCTTTAATTACTCGATCCTCAGTAATTAACCTCTTTGATCTAGCAAGTTAATATCCAATAAATATGAAATTAATCAATTGAAACAACCATCAATCTCTTTGGTCTAGAAAGCTAATGAAAAGAAACAATCAATTAATTTCGTAATATGCCCAAGTAATTAAATACCAAGAAGAACAACCAATTAATCAAAAGATCAAATAACTCTAAATATCATGAATATCTACAACAATGTCAAATTACAATAAAATAATTAACATATCATTGTTCAAGAAAAAGAAAAGAAAGTACTCATAGACAAGCCTTCTTCTTCTTCCTTTGAAGACCTTCTTGCACAACCCTCCTTGAATTGAAGAATTCCTCATTTGATTTGAGTGATTTTTTGTGATGATCAATGAATTCTCTCTCTTTTCCCTTGTGTTTTCCATCTATTTATAGGCTTGAAAAGTGTCTAAACTCATTAGTGTAATGTTCTTGGCCGAGTAGAAGTTGGAAAATATTAAAACTCCACAGATTACCAAAAACTGCGTAGAAAAATCACAATCCCGCCTTAACTTCAGGGTAGAGCCAGCACCGCCTTAGCTCTCGAAGCCGACACCGGTTGTGTTCTAGTTAGTCCAGCATGCAGTCGGCGCCGGTTCCAATTCCCTATCCGGCGCCTCCTCTCTTCTGTTTTACGACATTTTTGCTTCATTTTACCTCAAAAATCTGTAATAATGAAGAAAATACCTTTCCAATGGTAAAATCTCAAATATGAAGAAATATGACTAGTTATTGAACAAAATGTATCACAAAAGAATCTCAAATAACTAGGAAAAGTATGACTAATTTAGCCTCTATCATATTCCTCCATACTTAGCTCTTTGCTTATCCTCAAGCAACGTATCAAAGACAAGTAGGAAAAACACAAGGATTTCATCAATCACTCAATCAATTTCAAAACAATATCTCTAATGCTTCCTTCATTCAAAAACATAAAACACATGCTAGTACATCTTTCACAACAATTGCAAGACTTGTGTAAGTGAATAATGACTTAGTAGAACCATCTCAATACTTAACAATATTCTCAAACCATTGGAAAGAATTTAGTTCAAAAAGAATATACATTCCATAGGCTTACCTTTCATACACTCTCTCCACTAATCCGAGACATATCATGATTCTACTTAGGTCAAGTAGGACTTTCAAGCTTGTGATATAAGGCTGAAGGTATGTAATGTAGCTTATCAAACGAAGGATATAGGAGAATCAAATATCAAAGAAGTTGAGAGTTCACAAGAAAATGATAAACAAAATGAATCAATAATTTCCAACTCTTCTTTCTTTCCTATTCCAAAAGTCAATCAAACCATAACCTTATTCAACAATTACAACTCAACTCAAGCAAATCCTGCATTTTTTTTTTTTTCTCTTCTTCTTCTCATCTTTTTACTTCTTTCATCAATTCTTCTTTATTTTTCACAAGATCACTCGACTATTCAGCAATAGTGTCAAGGATTTTATATGAACTCGAACTTTTACAGCTCAACCACCATTCCTCTTGTGATCTTTCGTCTCTCTTTTTCTTTCAATTTTCTTTTCTTTCGCTCCTCTTTTGTTTTCACTGCTGTTGTTCTTTTCTTTTTCACTTTTTCTCTTCCCATTCTTTCTAGCAGCTTTTGTTTTTCTTTTCTTATTTTCACTCTCTCTTTTCTCTTTCTTTTCTTTCCCCAGCTCAACACACTATTGATACATGACTGAAAGTAACGAGTCATGATCTTTCTCCAAGTATTCTTCCTCAACATTCTCCTACATATACTGTTATCCATCAAGAGCATAAAGATTTGGAAAAATTATTCAAACTCTCAGAAACAAGCAATGGACAAAGTATGATAACGGGTTTTAAAGAAAGAAATCAACAATGTAGGCTCAAAATAAGCACTAGGGATAATATAACAATAGGTAGGCTTGAAAAGCTCAAACTATCCAAATAAGGCCTATTACCGTCATCCCTAAGTTAAATCATGACTGTCTTTCTTATTTCGCATCGAGAGGTATTCAAGTAAGTTCTAGAATACTCCATGAATTTTAGTAGAAAAATAGGTTTAAGAACAATGCAAAGCATTTGATGAAGAACTACTTCATCTAAGTGCGTACAAAAAGTCATGCATAAACCATAAATGATCTAGAACATATGCTCTATAATCCATCATAAAGACATGCATTAAAAATACAGCTTGAAATCTCAAAGAAAATTAGAAAAAAAAATGTTTGAAAATTTTTCTTTGAAAATTTTGCTCAAGAAGGATAAAGTATATGCATAGAAAAATTGTCAATCAAATCACTCCCCCACACTTAAACTGAACATTGTCCTCAATGGCCAAATAAATATAACAAAGACTAAACCATACCATGGGATCAAAAATATAAAAAGGAGAAGAGATAAGAAAAATAAACTTCCATTCATTGGGCAAAGCGTTGTACAAGAGCTGAATTCTTAAAGAACAAGGCATTGGTAGAGTACCTAAAAAGAAAAATACAAAAGAGCACACCAAAGAATAAAAATTAAAAAAGAAAATAAATCAAAAACAAAAGAAATAAATAGTACAAAAAGAAATAAATCAAAAACTATTAAGAAGAAAAAAAATATTAAAAGAGAAAGGAAAAACAAGAGTGATCGAGAAAATTTGGACAATCATCATCAATCCTCCTCATCATCATCATCATTATCATCACCGGTGTGGAAGTTTCCGCACCACCATGTTGCCCGGAAGACTACTGCCTCCATTCAACCAATTGCTGCTCCATAGTAGCTTGCCGTCTCGCCATGTCATCTATAGTACCCTACAAGCGTAGGAGCATCTCCATTTGCTGGTCGAAGCAGTCCCAGCACGGTAGTCTCAAAGTCAATCCGGGGTTGGGACTGAGAACTGCTAGCTCGTGCACGTGCCGATGGTGGCGGGTGTTCCTCCTCCACGGTGGGTGGCCTAACCTAACTGGGATATCTGACCTCAAAAAGAGTTAGCCACTTCTTCCACTCCTGGCTGTACTTGTATCTGCAACTCATCAGAGTTTGTTCAGTCACCATATCGTGCTCAGTGGTAGCCTCCATCAGTTCTCCCTCAAGACTAACACCAAAGTCTTTCAGAATTTTCATTATAACCAAGGGAAAAATGAAGGCTTTTGTAGAGAGACAGTAATGAACAACATCTCTAATGGATTGGATGATCAAGGGTTTAAGAGGGATAGGTAGCGTGTTCATCATCCAATGCAAAATATAAGTGTCAATAAGTTGATCTCATTAAAACCACTAGCACGGGGTACAACATTGAACCCCAACATATATACTAGAGCTCTAAAGTTGGCAGTAAGATCGTTGTTTGAATAGAAACTATTGGCTTGAAAGGCATTATGCTTATATAACCCTAGTGTAGCTCTAGTCCCGCTAGCATCCCAATTCGGGTCAGAAAGAATTTTTTGATTATTCACGTCTATCCCTTGCCAAGAATCATCGTCAAATACTTAGAGGAGGTTAGCTAATTGATTTTGAGTGATGACAATGGAGATTTCTTTCACTCTTGTTTAAATATGGGGAAGGTATTTATTGCCCTTATCAACCATATTAGCATAAAATTCCTTAATGAGCACTGGACAATACTTCCCTTTCAGTTGTACTATCGAACCCCATCCTAGCCTCCTAAACATCATTCCCAACTTAAGGGCACGATCTAGGGTAGGCACAAAAGTACGTTCTACAATGTTCTTGTTGGATGCTCTCCTATTGTACCATTCCTCACAAGATGCATCTATAAACTCAGTTGGTCTAAGGAACAAAGGATCGACGGATGAAGGGATTAAGGAAGAGGAAGCCCTCGCCCTTTTAGAAGAATAACCCTATGCTGTAGACATGCTATCAAGTAAGGAGTGGTGGAAATAGGAAGAGAGAACAATTGAAGTATGTATTTGGGTACAAAAATCATGTAAAAATTAAGCACATTCCCAATCAAGTTTACATTAAAACGTTAATCCCAAATTACACATATGAGCAAGCGTACTCATCATTAACATAGCATAGGGTTCAAACGAGTGTCGATCCTCAAAGAACAAATATGCATTAATCCCTTTTCTTTAATTGTTTAACTGACTCAATAACGTGAAAAAAAGAAATAAAATAAAATAAAATAAAAATATATACATGTTAAGGATGGAGAAGTGTGTAACTCAAACCATTGTTTAGACAAACATGATCATAAAGTATCTAATCATTATCACAACTAATTATTCTCTTGGCATCATGAAGGATAAAGGTAGATTCACTTCGATGGTCAATCCATGAAATCACTATCCTCTAGATAAATTAGCATCACTTGGTCTGTCTCAACTAATTCACCCAAAAGACGCATTAAACACAATCCTTAATTAAATTTCCTTGGTCTGGCAAATTTAAAACATGAAATTAATCAATGAATCATTGGTCTGACAAACATCAATTAACCTTTAATTACCCAATCATCAACAATTAACCTCTTTGGTCTAGCAAGTTAACAGCCAATAAAGATGAAATTAATCAATTGAAACCACTATCAACCTCTTTGGACTAGCAAACTAGTGAAAAGAAACAATCAATTAATTTCGTAATACACCTAAATAATTAAATACCAAGAGGAACAACCAATTAATCAAAAGATCAAATAACTCTAAATATCATGAATATCTACAACAATGTCAAATTACAATAAAACAATTCACGTATCATTGTTCAAGAAAAAAAAACCAAAGTAAAAGAAAGCACTTATAAACAAGCCTCCTTCCTCTTCCTTTGAAGACCTTCTTGCACAACCCTTCTTGAATTGAAGAATTCCTCTTTTGATTTGAGTGATTTTCTATGATGATCAATGAATTTTCTCTCTTTTCCCTTGTATTTTCTATCTATTTATAGGCTTGGGAAGTGCCTAAACTCGTTGGTGTAATGTTCTTGGCCGAGTAGAAGTTGGAAGATACTAAAGCTCCACAGATTACCAAAAACCGCATAGAAAAATCACAATCCCGCCTTAACTTCAGGGCACAGCCGGTGCCACCTTAGCTCTAGGAGCCAGCGCCGGTTGTGTTCTGGTTTTCTACTCGTTCACTAATTTTTTCTGAATTCCACACAATGTAGTCCAGCATGCAGCCAGCGCCGGTTCCAATGCCCTGTCCGGCGCCGCCTCTCTTCTATTTTGCGATGTTGTTGCTTCGTTTTACCCCAAAAATCTGTAATAATGAACAAAAAACCTTTCCAATGGTAAAATCTCAAATATGAAGGAATATAACTAGTTATTGAACAAAATTTATCACAAAAGAACCTCAAATAACTAGGAAAAGTATGACTAATTTATCCCCTATCACTTAGCTAGAGGGTTTTACTACTTCTGCATTTTTAGAAATATGGTAGGATAGAATGTTGAGGTGATTAGTATGTTAGAATTGTTGTTGGAATCGTACATATTTTAGAAATCAAAACCTACAATGACTAGGAAAACTTACAATATGGTACAAAAATATACTTGTACAAGAAAACCACACACTTTCTTAGAAAAACCAAAAGATAACATTCGTTTCATAAAATTCATTAGCATTTATTGTTTTAGAAAAAGTTAAGGGAACTCACCTTATGTCCCTGCTATTCATACTTAAGCTTAACTAATTCAAATAGGATACACTTACACCTACATTACAAATTGAATAAGTTCACAAGCTATCAATATGCATGAGTAAGGAAATTAAACGTTTCCTTATTTTTCTAATTTCTATAATACATGGCAATATATTCCTTAACATGCTTATCTATATTCATCCTCCTTAGCCATTTTTCTCTTCATTTCCCTATTTACTTTGCTTATATGCCATTCACAAAACTTCTTATGTGAATCACTTATTTTTCTCATTGAATGTTCATTGGTACAGAATTTTCTATAAAGAATTTTGCATCATGGTTAGACCATCATTGTTAGTAAATAGTGAGTATATTAAACTGTACCTTGATAAAGTATTCTATCAATCTTCATCCTTGGAACTACCAAACTCTTTACTTATCTCTCCATCTATATAAAAGTAGTTAATCTTTACAAAATGTTACGGGCTCATGTTTTACTCTTCAAACAGCATTTGGATGGCCAATCATAAGGATAGCATATAATTTTCATTCCAATTGGAAAGTGAATAATTGTTGGAATCAATGTTAGTAGATGCTATGCCAAATTGCAAAATTAAAATATCTGTCCTTACCACACCTCCATGTATATAGCATGTATAGCATATCTATCCTTACCAATCTTCCTTATGATTGTTAATGGGTTGGAAAAACATAGTAGGAATAATTGGCAGTGGTAAACACATGTTTCTTTTGTGCATTTTTAATAATTGGAACCCCGTGAGGAATGGGTGATTACTCTTCCTGGGTAATGGGTGATTATTCCTAATTTCCTTTTGTTTTTTTTTTCTATAAATGAATTATCTATCTTTGTTGTTTGCAATTGCATTTTGATTGTCAAATTTTGAGGTGACTTCGTGCCTGGAAAATGTCCAATTATAGGGAAGACTCTGTCAAAATTTTTTCAAAATTTGCTACTATTTACTGTGCAGTAGAATAACTACCCTTATCCTGAAGTGTGTTATTCAACTGAACATGAGTATATACCCCATAATAATAATAATAATAATAATAATAATAATAATAATAATAATAATAATAATAATAATAATAATAATAATAATAATAATAATAATAATAATAATAATAATAATAATAATATGAGTGTATATTCTATGTTTTGGACCTCTTCTAATCACATAATCACAATCCACAACGATTATCTCATCCTCCTTTTGAGTAATATGAGTGTATATTTTACGTTTTGGACCTCTTTTTATTAGATAATGGAAAGGAAAATGTAATTACTCATTTTCACTAATATAGTTCAATGCGTGATTTTAATTAGTGAATGGATTGTTCTTTTCTCTCATTTAGACGTCACGGAGGACCATAGTTGGATGTATAGAAGGCACGCTTCAGGTGTAAAAGGGATCACTATTGAATTTGAGGAAGGGGTTAAAGCTTTTTTGACATTTGCCTTATCAAATGTAATATCAAGCATAATTAGATGTCTGTGTGCAAAATGTAATAATAAAAAGTATTTAGATCTAGCACAAGTTAAGCTCCACTTGTGGAAGTCTGGATTTGTGGCTAATTATTACTAGTGGACATGTCATGATGAGCCATTCGAGTATACCTCAAGCGTGTCTAACTCGATCCCAGAAGTTGAGTCACATCAAGGATTAGCAAGGGAAATGGTCTTAGACATAGCAGGTCCTGACTTTCCCCCTAAAGCTCCATAAGTAGAAAATTTTGAAGAACCACCTAATGTGGAGGCACAATGGTTTTACGATATGTTAAAGGCTGCAGAGACTCCTATATGGAATGGTTGCACTACACATTCGCAGCTTTCACTTGCTTCAAGGTTATTAAACATTAAGTCTGAAAATAACCTCTCGCGTAAAGCCTTTAACAATGTTGTGCAATTGATGAAAAAGGTTGTGCCTAGCAGTAATACGATTCCTGATGATTTCTATTAGATGAAAAAATTAGTGGCTAGGTTGGGTTTGCTGGTACAAAAAATAGATGTATGCATCAATGGATGCAGGCTTTACTGGAAAGATGACATGAATTGTAGAGAGTGCAAACTTTGTTGCCATCCTTGAAATGCACAGAAAAAGGTTGGGGAAAACACAAGTAGGAAGGAAATTTCATTCAAGAAGATGCTTTACTTCCCGATAACACCGAGGCTACAAAGATTGTATACTTCTAAAACAACAGTTGAACACATAAGGTGGCAATGCGAGAGAGCAGATCGAAGGAAGGCACCATGAGTCACCCTCGTGATAGTGAAGCATGGCAACACTTTGACCGGATGCATCCTGAATTTGCAAATGAAGTACAAAATGTCAAACTTGGTTTATGTACAGATGGATTCTCACTATTTGGGATGTCGAGTAAGCAATATTCATCTTGGCTGGTCATTCTCACACCGTATAATATCCTCCCCCATGGATGTGTGTGAAGGATCCGATCATGTTTTTAACAATTATTATCTCGGGCCCCAAGAATCCAAAGCATCGGATGAATGTTTATTTACAATCCATTGATAGACGAATTAATCCAATTGTGGTTTGATGGTGTCACCACTTATGACATATCGAAGAAATAAAACTTCCAACTACGAGCAGCGCTTTTCTAGACTATTAATGATTTTCCCGCATATGGTATGTTCGAGTGGCTAGAGCACGGTTGGGAAACTGGCTTGTCCATATTGTATGAGCAATACAAAGTCTTTTTATCTACAAAATGGTAGGAAACAATCATGATTTGA